>VNJQ01000300.1:0-158094 GCA_008042515.1 Drosophila truncata
CACCCTGCATCTCGTCCACCCTATGCGGATCTCGCCTCGTTTCCGCACCTCCTTCGCCATAGAGCATGGCAGGCTGATCACAGCCGTTTTCGACTGCCCGTACCCGGGGCGGAGGCTCCGAACTTTAACCGCTCCTTCACTGAGCTGGTATTGCTTCGTGAAGGCGGCTCGGATCTCGCTCTCTGTCGAGATGGCATCCAGGTGCCGGATTTCGAAGACGGCCACTTTCGACTGCTCCGTCAGGGCCCTCACTTCTGCCGCATCGCCCAGGACCCGAGAGATGCTGTCCCTCATGGACTCTGCATTCTCCGTGCTGCTCCTCGCTACCTCCAACAGCAAGCTGCCCCTGGCCGTTTGGCGCACCTTGGTGACCGCCGCTCCGAGGTCCTTCAGTTGGTTGTCCTCCCTTCTCGTGACCAGCGCGAGGATTTCGCTGTACGACCTTCCCGATGCCTCCACTATCACAGCTTCGGGTCGCGGTCTACGCTGCTTCTTCCTGCTGGCTACCTTACTCCAAGGCACCCCGGTTGCTACGGGCTCGACCTCGGTGGGTTTCGCCGGCCTCTCTCGCCGCCGATCCAGTACCCGGGGCCTCTCTGGAGGAGCAGGCCGCGGTTTATCGACACCTTTCCTTGGCGCTGCTGGGACCGCGGGCTGTTCCGCTTGGGAACGAGTACGCACGGGGGCTTTGGGACTCTCGATTAACCCATCCGGTTGGCTGAGCCTTCGCCAAGGGTCCGTTTGGGCCGATCGGTCCTTTTTCCGCAGCAGGCTGACAGCGAGGTGTTAGAATTTGCTGCAGTGGAAGAAAAAAGGAGACATAAGGCAAACGACAAATGGCCAGCGGGGCCGAAACACATTTTTCACACTGGCCAAGGAGGGATAAATGTGTGTGGCACCGGCCAAGTGAGTTTGAGGAACGAAAACAAATCGTTTAATTGGCTTAAGCAAAACGTAACCATTGCCGATTATATAACCATCCAGGTCCCAACTCAACCCAACGACAATGGCGTTGACAGCGGCGTCGACGGCGCCAGCGACTGCGACGGGAGATAAACCAGTTTATATAGTAGTTGGCCAGTTTCTCCCCGCCCTCAGTCCTCCGCCCCACCTCTGAAGCAGCCAGCCAGTGACTGCCTCACTTAGCCTAACCGACTTCGTTGCTCCGTTTTTTAAGAGCAAACTGACGCAAGGGTGCCGCACCAAACAACACCGCAACCACAAGAGACAACCACCAGGCGTCACCGCCGCACAACCGATCTCAGCAACGGGTTTGGCGTGTTATCACAGTAGCCCTCGGCTATGGCAAATTACTAAGTGCAGGCTATATTATAATATATCTTTATGTATTCCAGGAACAGGAGCTTACTTCAACCCATACCTCGGAGTTTTTTTTACAAACAAATTGTCATTAGTTTCTCAACAGCCCTTGACACAGTGACGTGCCTGCTCCCAGACTCCACTGTAGCAGCTCTGGTCCAAAATCTAGTTCGACCCGACCCGAGACTTCGTGTGGGCCATCCAGCGAGAGCATATAAAGATAATGGAAAATCTTGGCGCGACTTAGTCGGCCAAACCCGTTGGCACATTCGCACTTGAGCACTCGTCCCAGCCAGAAATGCAGTCCCACACGCTCCTGCTGATCGCCGCCGTTGGCATCGCCATCGTGGCCCAGGCCCAGGTCAGTGCCCAGTGGTTGCCCTTGCTGATGGATGTGACTCCTTACCCCCGCCTTAATTTGCAGGCAGCGGCTAAGTTCCAGGTGAAGAACCACGCGGACGCCGAGAAGGCCTTCGAGGAGTGCCGCGAAGACTTCTACGTACCGGACGACATCTACGAGAAGTACCTGAACTACGAGTTCCCCGCCCATAGGCGCACCAGCTGCTTCGTCAAGTGCTTCCTGGAGAAGCTGGAGCTCTTCACGGAGAACAAGGGTTTCAACGAGAAGGCCATGATCGCACAGTTTACGGTCAAGAGCAGCAAGGACCTGTCGACCGTGCAGCACGGCCTGGAGAAGTGCATCGACCACAACGAAGCCGAGTCGGATGTCTGCACCTGGGCCAACCGTGTCTTCTCCTGCTGGCTGCCCATCAACCGGCATGTCATTCGGAAGGTCTTTGCCTAGAAGAATTGTGATATAATCGTTTGATATACTTTAAATTTTTGTTTTAAAAATGAATTGGTCCTAATAAATAACATTTTCTTATAAAACCAATAATAATTTTCAGGTATTTTCAGGAGTGAACCTTTGATACTTTCAATAAACTATTTCTTTTCTTCACAAACTTTTCTATCTTTTTCTTATCTATCTTTTCTTTTCTAGCTCTTCAACTAATTATTTTTTTTATTTTTCTATTCAAACTATATCTTAATTCTTCTTTAAGTGTATTCTATCTTCCTTCTATGAATCATTTCTTCACTAGTTTAATTTTCAGTTTCTTATTAATTCAATTTACTAAACCAATATTTATCAAGACAACCCAATCGTTCTGGAATTTACAATTTAAATAATTAACACTTAAACAATAGAGCGGCCGCCATTAATTATCGATTTCTAGAATTATCTCCAAAGAAACATTCCACAAACAATAATTCTCGAAATCTATAGAAAGCACGAAGTGAAGCTATTCCCTCCATTTCATCAAATAATTTTTGCTTTATAGCAGCACTCAATTGTCTTAGTAATTACACAGAAAATATGATTTCATAACCTCCAGTATATTAATAGCATGCAATACTTTTCTGTCAGTTAAACTTTCTAAAATCAATTCAAGCTCAATTTTTTAAAAGTATTATTAGAACAGAGCCTGTGTAGAACTGACCTAGTCCAAGGCAAGCTGGCCACGCGCTAACAAATCAATTCTGTGCATCCACATCTCACATCTACTCCACGCTGCGGCTCTGAACTGGGATTCGTTGAACTTGCTGGCGTAATCTCGAGTCGCCGCACCGATAACCTCCGCCTCCGCTGCAACGGCGGCAGCTGATCGTTGACTCCGCCGGCGGATGTTTTCGTAGCTAGTTCAGTTTGTGCATTGTCCGCAGTTAGATGGGTTTTCCGTGGAGGATTTTACTAAGCCTTCTATTGCTCAGCAGCCAGGTGAGTCAATCCTCAAGGCAAAAATAGAATCAGTCATTCTAAAAGAAATTACGAACTTCCACTAGCTCTTAGCTGATCTCGCCAGCGATGCCCAGATGCTGGAGAAGTGCCTGCGGCAACTGAGCACCCCGGAGACCATTTCCGGAGACCTCAAGAAGCTGGAGCGGTATCCCTTGTGGACGAGCGAGGAGCTGCCCTGCCTAATGCGGTGCCTGGCCAGTGAAAAAGGCTGGTTCGACATCGAGGCAAACCAGTGGAAGCTCAAGCGGCTCGCTGAGGATCTGGGACCCGATGTCTACAACTACTGCCGCTTTGAGTTGAGGCGCCGGGCCAGCGATGGCTGCACCTTCGCCTACCGTGGATTTCGGTGCCTCAAGCAGGCCGAGCTACATGCAGGCACCAGCCTAAGCACCCTGCTTCTGTGTGGTCGCCAACTGAACGCCACCAATGTGGAGCTACTGCAGTACAGCAAGCTGAGGTCCGAGGAGCCAATTCCGTGCCTCTTTCAGTGCTTCGCCGACGCCATGGGCTTGTACAACTTGACGACCGGAGACTGGAGACTCACCAACTGGCAGCAGGCCTTCGGGCCAACGCGAAACGGAGACCAGCCCAGTGCTCCGGGCTACAGTGGCTGTCGGCTAAATGAAACGCAGCGTGAGCAGGCGCCCAACAAGTGTGCGTGGATGTACCAGGAGTACAAATGCTGGGAGAGAATCAACGGTCATGACTTGGAGCCGCAAGGCCAGGATGCCTCCTAAAATATTCTGTATTAATTATTTAAATTCCGTAAGCCATATCGAGAAGATTAATTATCCTGAAACAAAATAGCTTCTCTACCACAATTCATCATTTCAAGATTTGAGAATGTTAATTCCTTTAAGTTTAATTCGACATTATTTATTCAAATTTCTTGTATATAATTTTTGTTATTATTTAGACGGCCAAGACATAGCAGGTGAACTGTTGGTAGTAGGTGGCACATGGGTTGCGACCTCTGCGCTGGTGGCAAGAACCGTACCGAGCTCCCTTGGCCGGAACGCCCAGCTTTTGCTGCATGGCCGGGATGCGCCATCGGCGCAGCTTTTGGTCAAAGACACCCAGCTTGTCCAGGAAGCAGCGCGTATAGCAGGGAATTGGCTCTACGACGGGGAATCCGGCGAAGGCCGAGAAGCTGCTCCACTCGTCCTGGTCCACCACCTGCAGGCAATCCTTCATGGCGTCCTTGGCTGCCTTTGTCAAGTTTGGCATGCTCTCGATCACCATAAAAGGGTGGCCCTCCATCTGCAAAATAGAGAAGTGAGAAGTTTTAAAATTGAAAATATTACGATTTTAAAAGAACACACTTAGATGGTGTTTTAAATTAAATTTAAATAGAATATCACACAGAAAATAAACAAAATATAAATATAAAATAATATACATATATGAAAGAATTCCCTATATTTAGCATCCATGGAATGCTATTTTAATCTGAGGTCACTGGACTCGACTTATCGCCGTCTACTCACTTTGGTCAGGCAATGGAAGCCCGCGTAGGCATGCGAGCAGCTACTCTGGCCAGATCCCTCGGGCAGCTCCAATTTCTTTCGGCAGGCCGCGTAAATGGGGGCTCCAAAGACCCTCTCGACGCCGGCTTTATCGAAGCCTGTTTGGTTATTGTAGAAGTCAAACATCTCACTTAGGTAACACTGGGTGAAGCAGGGAATCTCCTCATAGCTCTCCGACCACTCCTTGAATCTCTCCAGCCGCTCGCCAATCTCCGGAGTCAGTCCTCCGTAGCTCTGAATACACCTGTTGATGATCTCGCCCTCGTGATCCAGCAAAGCCAGGCTCTCCATCTATGAAATACATGAATCTTAGTTTTTAAAACTCCTTTAAATATTGATATTTTAACCACCACAGAGAGCCAAAGGCATATGGCTACCAGTAATCCACTCCGCATTTGCATGGCTGGACAATTATATTTTTTATTCTAATTTTCTAGCAGTTTGCTACACGTTCTGCGCTTGATTAAATACTGAAGCTCTGGCGAAAATATCATCAACCACCTCGCAATCATTAGAGATTAGACACGGAAATAAAAGCAACATACAAAATAATACAAAATAATACATGGCTATCAATCTCGTATAAATAATAAAACAATAATTTTCTTGTCAACTATTTTAGGCTTGAGTTCCACCAAAGCCGCTTCTAGAAACGAATTCAATCTTTTTATAATATCCAACAATTCAATTTCAAAGTTGTTCTTATATTTGAAAACATTTACAAAAAAATGTTCTATCAGAAAATTACTCCTGCTAAAGTTTTTGCTTAAAAATAAAAGAATTGGTGCTATAACAAATTTATTTTCAGTGTGATGCTATGCTACACTATGTAATTGATAACCCAATTTTCGGTTAACTCAAGTTCAAACCAAGGATGCCGAATCGGCAGCTGATAACACGCCCTAATCACGGCTCCCCCGGTTCAAGTTTTCGGCCTCGCTTGCGCAAAGAACCTCAAAGGCGGCGATCGATTGCGCAACGATTGCGGATCGTGGATCGCAGATCGCAGATCACAGATCGCGCGGATCGCCGGCGATGGGCCCGCTGCCCAGTTGCATTTTTATTGATCAACACCTGCCAACGGGGCCACAACGGCAGTTGCTGGAATTGTGCTGCCATCGAATGCTGTTAATTGATTTTGTGTTTTTGTTTTGGCATTTTGCCCGGCCACTTGTCGGGCTTTTAATAATGTCTTTTCTGCTCGACCGGGGCTTGTAAAGGAGCGACATCGTCGTCCCACTTTACGCATTTTTGAGCAACGAGCAACCGGATTCGGGTTTTCGGAATCGCGCACTACCACTGGCCAAAACATGTTTAACAAAACACGTCGCATCATCGTCCACATCATCCCGGGCCGATGAAGATCTCTTCATCGTCGCAATTGCAAGTGGGCAAGACAGCAAATAACTCCAAAGTGGTTCTGCCGGATCGGCCAAACAGTCAACAAAAACAACCGATGCGGCTTCCACTTCCACGAATCCCAGTCACTCAGAGAAAAAAAAACTATTCTTTGAATTGATGAAAATAAATTAAAAATTGTTTTTGTAAACAATTCTGCGAAAGGCACACTTTCGGGAATTGGATAGAAAGTCTATCTTTATCTTTTCTTTATTTTTGCTTATTATTTTATGTGACTGTAAATATAAAAAACCATTTAATTCTTATTGTTACCGTGTAATACAAGTATTCAACTATTGCTTCCTTTCTAATTTTGCGAATAAAAATGGTTAACTATCTACCTTTAAGATCTAAATGGAAAATAAATATCTATGATCATTTCTTAAGATCTTGATAAAATACTCTTATAATTTCAATAAACGAATGTACTCCAAACATTAAATTCAAAATTAAATTGTCATAAGTTGGGTTTTGTTAGTAAGCCAAGTTTTGTTTCTGTGCACGTTTCCCTCACAATTTCTTCGCAATGACCTTGGCTTGTTTTCTTGCGTGTTTGGCCGTAAAAATTATAAATCCAGTTTTCGATTTCCTCTCTTCTTTCACTCTCGCACAGTCACAATCTGGACAAATTTTCGTTATATAGTTAATTGTTTTGCCCCGCCGCCAGTTGTTGCCAAACGGCTTTCGGTGGGGCAACCGCGATGACAACGATGACGACACAGCAGCCCAGCCAGCACCACCGCGGATGCTGCTATGTATGTACGTATATGCTGCATCTGTGGTGCAGGAATCAGCACAGACAGGCGGGAAACTGGACTGTCCGGACTGGACCGTAAAAAGATGCGATGCAAGTGGGGCCTGACCTTTGGCAATTTGAAATGCAGCCGCCTGCAACTTTGGCAACTCTGCGTTTCTGGCCGCGACGGGGCGATTTCAAAACGATCCCAGAGCCAGAGTCTCGGGTGCTTAGCATTTTCATTGAGACCGGCTCAGCATAGATTTGAATACATTTCGGCAGGGCTGCGACCTGTCGCATTAATTTCTTTCCTCCCGCCAAAGTCCGCTGAATTTATTGAGAAGCTGGAATTTTAAAGCGTTTCTTTTGTGCGAGTTTTCAAGGTTATAACCCAGTTTCTGCCAGGGTGCGTTCGTACGTTTCGCGTTGTCTTCTTTTTTCTTTTTTTTTGGCAACAGTGTTTTATGGTGAGAAAGAGACTCGAAGTCTCGGCCGGGCCTGGACTGAAACTGAGACGAAAATCGAATCCGATCCGATTCGATTCGTGTTCAATGCATTAACTATAGTCTTTTGATAAAAGCAGGCAGATGCTCGGACCGATAACAATGAGCGTGTGTCCTTGGCTCAGTTGGGAACCGAACTTGCCACTAAATGCAGGCCAGCTGCGTTTAATGACATTTACAAATTGGGCCCGGCAAATATAATTAAAAATACATCAACTTATTGCGGCGAGGCTTTTGCAATTTTTGGCACATTTGCCATGCAAATCAAAGCTCCACTTAACGGGGTTGCTTCTGCTTCTGCTGCTGCTGCTGCTGCTGCTGCTGCGAGGGTTTGCCTTTTCGGATTGTCGAGAGGGGTGCCCGTGAAATGGCCATAATTAAAAATACATCTAGGCGGCATGTGGATTTTATGTGTGTCCAAGTCCAGCAGCTGGACCGAAAAGCCATATCGTGCCGAAAACGAAAGTGAGCTGCACGGAGAAAAATTAATGTCAAGCCCCCTTATAGAGATTTGACTGATTCTTTTCTCTAAAAAATAAAAACCTGTGAATAAATAAGACGTAATATAAGAAATGTGTCTAAGAAAACATCAATTGTGTGTAGATATCAGCTAAATTCAGATAAGTAAATAATCAGAGATAATTAAAAATGAATCTAAATTATTATTACACCTTTTGGCTTCTTCTTGAAATAAATTCCAATTGTGTAACAAAAACCTATATTTCAAGTTCTTCGATCAGCAACAGCATCCCCCTTTTTTCTCACTGTGGTGAAACATTGAAGAAGTCAACAACCTGTGCGTGATTGTTGCCTTCAATTTGGTGCAAAACATCCAACTCATTAACTCGGCATCTTGGCTAGGTGGGAATTAATTATGCAGATTTATTCGTTGTGTTGCGATTTCAAGTGTGGTAAAATGCAGCCCGCCTAATGAAGGTGTGTGTGCTGCCAATGACGGCGACGACGATGATTATGACGATGGGATGGGATTGATGGGATTCGGGTTTTGGGTTTTGGGCTTTCGGTGTTTTGTATGTTTGGTTGGTGTCTGCTGGCTGGGTTTGGGCGGTGGCTGTGCCCAATTTTGGAACACCCAAAAAGCTCTCCAACTCCTCAAGCAGCTGTCGGATTTTGGATCTTACAAATTAATCTCCGGAGCAATCTCCCTGGCTTCCGCCCTGCGAGATACATTAGCTTTGGCAGCAAGCACTTTTCAACGGATTTTGAAAGTAAATTTCACTGATCATTGACCTCGGACTGTGGTTGCGTGTAATCGGCTGAGACCGAGGCCTGCCACTTGGGGATTACATAAATCCGAAATTAGTTAATAAATGAAAACTGTAAACTGTAAACTGTGAAATGAGAAATAAGAAATGCTATTGTTCAATATATTGAAATCATGCCGTTACGTTTGAATAAAACGCTTGGCCGCGAATGCAACGACTGCAGTTTTCCACTGACCCGGGCCTTTTCGGTCGCCGTATTTTCGGCCCCCTCGGGGTTGGCCAACGAAATTGGCTTATGTAAAAAATACTGCCATCAGCTGCCGTAAAGTGACATAAAAATTAACGGAAGACAAGGTGAGCGAACACACACTTCAAAACAATTGTCGAGCCTGCGGAGTTGAGTTAGGGTCTGTCGAACGATTATCTTGTTGCTAAAAACGATAAATGAAGATGTGATTTTAAGCTTACAGCTGAGGTCACCAATTAACACTAATGTCTCGGACGTAATTCAATGCTGTTACTCTGCATATTTGAGAAATATTTAATAATAATACAAACTATTTAAATAAATCAAATAGGTCAACCTTAACATAAGTCTCTGTATTATGTATTATAACTATAAATCTGTATTCTTTTAGTCTCAAAATTTTATTAATAATATTTTTCAGTTATAAAACATCTGAAATATATATTTCCAGATGTTTTATGAATTTCTACAAGTCTCGAGGCTTACTCCTAGCCTAGACCTTGCCCAGAGGCCTAGTATCTCTCGCATTTGCATGTAACCTTAGTGAGCTTTATTGATTCTAGATATAGAGTGACAACTAGCCTCCCATTGCAATTAACGGCCTGACTTTCCACCACACCCACCGAACTAGGTCGAACGGAGCTGCAGTTGAGCAAGTCGGCTTTGCATATACAAATAGGCATAATTAAACGGATACCGTTCTAACGGACTGTGTGTGAATCGAAAGATTCCAGTCACGAACGCGACTCGCCGACAAATTACCAATGCACTTGCCAAATGCTCGAGAACCCGCTTGGCCGGGCCAAATAAGCCAAACTAAAAGATAACCCCCCTCGATCGTAGCCCTCCCTGCCCGGCTGTGTGTGTGTGAGTGTGAACGCGAGTATCTGTGAGTGCTCGTACATATCTGTGCGATGCATGCACTTAACACGTGTGGTTGCCAAGGGGGTAGGGGAGGGGGTGTCGTTCAGGCCAAACAACTTTTCTTCCGCGTTGCACATGCGATGGCGATGGCGGTGGCGATGGCGATGGTGATGGCGTTTGCAGACTGGCGACTGTAGACTGCAGCCGCACCCACCCACAAATGGCCTGCTAAAATCAACAATTAAAAGCACCGCTCACAATCTCTCGGCGATCTGATGCAATTTTGCATTTTCGAAATATCTTTTTAATTTCAAGCTCGCAAATTACTATGATAGTCTAGGCTGGACAGAAGAATTCGAAACTGCTCCGACATAATTTGGCATTCGGCTTGATAGCCACGCCCCATGCAAACTCCCCCCCGGAGGAATACGGTCAAAATGCACAGCATAAATTCAGCTGTCAGAAGAACCCGTTTCTCGACCCCAAAAGAACCGGGAAAATCTGGGCTTTGACTCCTGAAACAAAAGCCAAATACCTAACTGGCCTATGAGTAACAACTGAAAGCGAAAGCATAACTGACAAGGTAGCTCGGTTGCAGTTTATCCAGTGGCTGCTGCTCCGGCTGCTGTTGCTTTTGCACTTCTAAAACTGGTTCGCCGTCTGGACATGTAGGCAGCAGTTGCAAGTCTTCTAGCCTCCACTTCAATAACACAAAGCTAACTCAGGCAACTCGACTCAACTCAACTGGGCTCAGCGTCGAACTCAACTGAACTCGAGAGACCAGCACGGAAAGAAAATAGGGGATACCTCCAGGCTTCATAATAAAAGATATAGATTCATAGATTTTGGATAAACAAAAATCTCACGAAACAAAATTTGTATACTTTTTACTTTTTATAGGGTACTTCCTGCGAAGCCATCTCTAAACTTAGTAGGTATACAAATCCATCGATTGTCCTTTATTGTTGTCCCTTTTGTGGTTGGTTTCAGATTTCTTGTGTTTCTTTCTTTCTGGGTTCGGCTCAGTGCACTGGGTTCGACTTTTCATCAGAGCTGCAGCTGTAATTGTTCTGCAGCAGTCGCTGACTGTAATTTCATATTCTTCCTGCATTCCGAAACCTTGAATCACATTTCTTGCATTTAATTGCAGACATTTTTTTCTGATTTCTCCCCTCTTCTTGCCACTCAAAGGCGCCGCTGAGTGGCTGCCGTTGACCGCCGAGCTGGGTCATTTTTAATAGCTGCTGCTGCCGCAGTCGCTGGCACTACCACTGCCTCTGCCACTGCACCAATTACACGAATACTCTACAAAGAAAAATAAAAACAACAAAGGAATAGCAGCCACAGCAACTGGCTGGCCTACCTTTTACTGGCACGCACTGCATTCGAGATGACGGCCTGTTTTAAATGCCAGCCAGTTGACTGACTATCGGCTAAATGGATCTCGCTGTCTGTTTACATATTTACGCATACATTTACTATCAGTTTCGCGGGGGAGAGGGCGGGGGATAGGTGCATAACTCGAATTGCATTGCCACGGGTCACCGGTTGACCATCGCATTAAGAAATAATGCTAATACGGAGAATTGGTATTAAATTTAATGAAATTTAATAATTAAACTTCCCCTTAAAAATTATATATTTTAAATGAATGCTCAAAGCAATAATATTAGTTTATAAATTTAATTATTTTCATTATTTTCTCATTTCAAGTGTCCACGTGGCGTATGCGCAATTTCCAGATCACCTAGAAAAATGCCAGTCGCGTGACTCATACGCAGAGAGGTGAAGTTCAGCCATGAAACCAACTATCTTGCGGATTGCACGATGCCGTGCCCTCAGCCGTGATTAGCTGCAGATACAAATTGAATGCTAGTTGCCCACACACACAAACACACATCCCTCTGAACTTTCAGGCAAAAATTCCATTTGCACCCCCACCTTAAAAATAATAATAAAGAAAAGGCGAAAAATGCAAAGCGCAGGCAGCAAAAGTGTAAGGCAAAAACAAAAAAAGATCAATTGACAAATGGTTTGGGCCACAACAATAGACGCCGACGTCGACAGCGATGCCAGCAGCGACTGAAGCAGAGGCTGCTCTCTGCCGACGCTGGCTGCATACGAAACCAGTCGCTGGGAGTGGGAAAAAGCTACAGAGAGAGATGGAGAGTGAAAGAGAGCTGCCACGAAAAGCTGGCTGCTACGAACATCGTTGCAATGTCGCTGTCGCAGCCGCTGCCTCTGCCTCTGCCGCAGTTGCTGCCTCGGCCGGCGCGTGGATTGTTCGCGACGCCGCGCATGCGCAGCGGTATAAAAAGCGGCAGCGCACTCACAGTCGAAGTCGTCGGTGCCAGAGGTGATTCTGCTTTCTGTTTTATATTTCTCAAGTGCGGTCCGTCGGTACCCCCCAAAAAAATACAAAAAAGACAACTCCTACTCGCCAAAATGAAGAAGTTTCTCGTGGTGTTCGTGGCATTATTCGGAGCCGGTATGTATCTCTTAGCTAGCTAAGTGAAATGGAAATGGAAATGGAAATGAAAATGGAAATGGAAATGGTTGTGGAAAAGTAGAGGCGTCCAGCCAGCTTTTCCGCTTGCGCAACATGAAGGACACTTGAGTGCTGAAAATTCAGAGTGCAAAATCGAGAGTGTGCTTGTGCAACGACGGGTAAATCAACTATCACTGCTCCACTTTTACCTCGCATCCAAAAACGAACTCGAAATCGAAATTGAAATCGACATCGAAAACGCAAACGAAAAGCGATACCAGAGGGAAATGTAATTTAATTGAGCAAGTCAGCCCAACCCAGGCGCATTAGCTTGCATTTTCCCAATACAAAGATACACTTACTATGCCAATGCATAGGCACACTCAGAAAAATTTGCTCGAATTCAGATTTAAATAAGAAATCAGGCAGGATTTTTGTTCCTAAAAAAACTAGGAATATTTCCGTGTAGTTTTCAATTATTATTGAATACAAAGAAGTTTTAAATACCAGTTCCTAGGGAATATTAAATTAATACTTTTCTAATTATTATTTAAAAGAAAATTATACAAATTGTTTACTTGGTCAAATTGTTTGCTTGTATCTCATCAAGGTAGTTCTTTTTTCTAAAAAATGCTCAAGGCATGGCCTGTCTTTTGTTGTGTGGCTTATAATGGTTGTTTTTTTTTTCGGTGTAATATCTGCAGCCACGAATCTCCACATCTATTGGTTTGGTGCGGTTCAGTTCGGTTCGATTTCATTACCTCATCGACGCCGCCTTAAAAGCTGGGAGAAGTTACAACAGAGACCATCGTCTGGCTCCGCTGCAGCTCGATTTTGCAATCGATCTCTGGTGTTGTAAGCGATATTTAGATCCGCGCTGCAGGTTATCTAATCCCAGTCCGGTTACGAAACTGGAGCGTTGGACTTCGTTTCGGGTTTCTGTTTTCGGTTTCAGCTGTCTTCGCGGAGGGTGTGGTCGGTCAGCGTAGTTATTGCCACCGAAAATTCGCAAATTGCTGGCCAGCACCGAATTCTGACATTGACATTGAAAAGCTTTTTAGATAAACACAGCCAAGATGCTTAATGGATGAGACCCAATAAAAAAAAAGAAATAATGACAACTGGGCTAGGCTCAGGAATGTTAACTACGCAACAGGCACAGCCGCTCCCTAAATTAAAAAGAAAAAAAAAATGAAATGAAGTCAAATCAAAACCCGTTTGCTTTTTTTTTTTGGTTATTCAACTTAACAATTTTTGCAAATTGCGTGCCATGCATTTTTTTTTTCTTTGCCTGCCAAGTCGTGCATGGCCGCAAAGGCAATTTCGCTGCTCAATTTTAATTGCCGGCAATCCAAAGTTATTAAACTTAACAACGGGCCCGAAACATAAACGCTTTAATGGGCCCATTTCGATGAGAAGCCGCTCGAGCATTGTCAAGTTCAAGTTGCCATTAATTATGCAACGGCACTTGCCCATTGGAGCGCTGTTCACTTGTCCGCCTGTTGCGCCTGCTCGCTGGCAAGTTTAAAGCCCGCCCAGCGGCAAGTACTTCCCCCTTGAGTGGGGGTCGAAAAAGTTACAACAAGCCCGCTAATCACGGCGATAAACAATTTAAGCGTTGCAAAGATTTCCGAAAAAGCCGTCCGCAGCACACAATAAATTTCCGCATTTTGGTTGCGTCGTGCTGTGACTTTTGTTTTGTGTTTTCTGCTATCGGAAAACTAACACCAACCGCAGCTCAAAAAGAAGAAAAAAAAAAGAATGTAGCCAAAGACATACAAAATAAATTTTGCCATTTTTCTATTGCCACACACAGACAGTGCGGCAGCAAGTCACGCTTGAAAGGTTTTTATTTTGTGGCAACAAAATCAAACGAAAAGGGCCGCATGGCCGACATGCAACTGCGAGGGGATGCAGAGGGTGTTCTATAGGTTGCATTACGCCAACACACACACAGAGACACAAGGGCTGCGGCTATCTATGCTGATTTATGGCCAACAACAAGGAGGGCCAGAATACAAGGCTTTTAAAACTCAATTTGCATGCCACTTTTGGCACGGCACGCGAAGCATTGCAAATCAATTTTTCCCAAAGCGGCAGCGACGATGCGTTAAATTTGAAGGAATCATATCTATTCAGCGGCTAAGTCGCCCGCTTTGGCTAAAAGGATTTATGGTTCAGACTGCGACAGGACGAAACTATTGCAATGCTGCAGGACTTTACACTGTGGGAAGAATGGGGCTTAGGATGTTTTCTAATATCCTTTAGTTGGTTTTAAAATTATAGTTAAATTGTTTATAATCAAAGAACCTTTAGTATATTGTTTATACATTAAATGTGTTCTTCTCGCTCTGCAACCACTCACACACTGCCCACTCAACAACTATCGAGGAATAGGCAAACAATAGACAAAACAATTCGAACGCAGATTAACCCACACACGGGACATGCCGGCAACAATGTGGGCAAATATTTAAATATCATTACGGTGTTGTCGGTGGCGTACCGTATGCAAAAACTGTTTTTGGGAGAAGGCAACATTTAGCGGAAATGCTCGAGTGCTGTTGTTGCCGGGTAAATACCAAACGGGCCGAAGGCTCCACAACAAAACGTGCTTAAATGTCAGCAATTTTCTTGATTTATACGGCGGCAATGTCTTGGCGCTGTCTTGCCAGACAACAGTGCAAACAACGATAAAAATAACACCAGAGAGCCGCCAGTTACGGGCCAGCAAATTTGCCTCAGCCACAGCCACAGCCACAGCCAAATGATAGATACACACTTGTGCTGCCACGGGTGCCGCAAAAAAAGAGGCAACCTGTGATTGCAACCACAGGAGCTAGGAGCGATTATGAGTCGCGGTCCCAGACCCCCTGTCCTGTCCTGTCCTTCACAATGCCCCATGGATTTGTTTGCTGGCATGCCAAATGCTAATGCCCGGGTTCATTGCTCTGATACTCGTATTTATGAGCTGACAGCCCAGTTGGCCGGCATGCAATGCGAATTTGTCATCATTTGTCATGATATCCTCACAGCAAGGCGACACCTTGAAGTCCCCAGAAGTGCAGATACAAGAATATATATTCATAAGCTGATATCTGTTGGAGTTCTTGAAGTAAAAATGATTAGGTTGAGCGATAAGCTACATTTTATGAAGGTATTCTTCAACCTTCTTTTACACACAACTCGTTCGCATCTAATTACGGAATATGGCAATGAATTATTGACAACGAACAAATTGCAAATTTGCTAACGCATCCATTTGTTAATTTTAAATTATGAATTTATTTGCATTACCATGTATTTGCATCTTGACAGTGTCTGTCATTTAAGTGAAACATAAATTAATTTCATTATATCGAGTTTTTGCTCCGCTCGTGCCTAGAGCCGCTTAATAAAGTTTGTAATTTGTGCGACTGTTGTGTACATTTTTGGTTAATTAAATGATTATGTTAATGGACGAGCGGATGTACAAATGATAAACAGCAGCAGCCGGGGGTCAGCCGATGCCAATGGTGTGCAATCAACCAACGGGACCAACGCAAATGTCGGCTTTACTGTTAAAATGTCAATAAAAATGTATTATTTAAATGCGTATAAACACACTCACCGTTCACGGACACCCGATCGCATTGTTGTTTTGCGCCAAAGGAGCAAAAAATGTAATTAAGCGCAACGGGCTGATAGATAAAACAATTATGGCCAAACAGTAAATTAAATAACATGCAACACCAGGCAATCAGTCTAACTGGCTTATAAATAATGCGCTGGCTCACGTGGCGACTGCCGGCCGGGGGCTTACATATATCCATACATACATACGTACTCCATATTGCATTGGCATGCCGGTCAAACTATTTATTTCCAAGGTGTGCCGCTCGCCACCGTCGAGAACAAAAGACAGCCGGATTGCCAGACTTCAGAGTGGGTTAGTAGTTGGTCTAGAATCTGGCCCAGCCTGGCCTGGCCTGGCCTAGCCCAACCGGTTTCGGTCGAGAATGTGGGCTAGCCTGGCTTTTTGCTTTCATTTTCGTTTGGCCCGCTAGCTTCTGGTGGGTTCTCCGGTCTTGCGGCTTGTCGAAGGTAATTTAGACGTTATGTCATGCCGGCAGACTCTCGGCTCTCGTTAGATAATGGCTGGAAGCTGCGCGTGATATGGTTAGATGTTGTCTTTTCTACTTAAATTCTTGGCCAGCGTTGAGACTTTGCTTCGATTTCTGGATTGGCTTTAATGAGTCAGTCTCTTTGGTCGTATAATTTTAAATTAAATTCAGAGACCAGGATTTAGCGCTTACTTCATAAGTTAATTCTCTACGTTTCACCAACGATTGCATTCATTTAAATTGAATTGAATAAACAAAGAAACAATGGTTTCCATGAAAACAAAGTCCATTAAAGATTCTCAGAAATCTGTTTGATTTAAATTTGTGATAATTCCTTCGTTTACTCGCCTTAAGGAAATATTGCGCATACGCACGGTGCGCCAGGTGCCTAAGTAATTGCTTAGAAAACATGTGGCGACGCAAACACACACACACACACGCACACACAGCCCTAAGTGCACAATCATCGCCCAGAAAATGTGTGTGTGTGTGTGTGTGTGGGTCTGTTTGCAAAGGCATTAGGACTGCGGTTCATTCCTGTGGTTGCTGCAGGCAACAATGCCAGATTGCACTTTTTCCGCACAGTTGCAGGTGCAACGGTCCCTCCCGCGAATGCTCGCTGGCTAAGTGCTCGGGAATGGACGTCCTCGAACCATGGAATTCCCAGCTAATTGATGTCGCAGCCTAATCTCACAAGAGCCCCAATATAGCCATAAATTAGAGTTCGTGGAATCTCAAACAAAATATTCGATGGACTTTTGGCGTTAATAAATTCAGATTTAAATTGAAGCTGCGATCGAAACTCGAGCCAACTGCGTAATTAACGAAATAACAGTAAACAAATGCGAAGCGTAGAACGCAGAATGAATAAACATCAATATTTCTTTTTTTATTGACGCTTCGGAACTGGCTAAATGACTGACTAAGCAAAACATCATATATGGTATGTGATACTGCGTTTATTCGGTAAAAGTAAATACGCAGCGAGAATAACAGTTTTTAATTAAGACCCACGCATATCATTTTATGGATGCCACCGTTTTGATTTATTCGACGCTATAGCTACATCACAAATGTGTCCAAAATTTGATATTTGATTAGTTTACACACACGCAAAACGGAATGGAAATTGCACGTTGTTTATGCAGGCCATCGAATCGGTTGCTGATTTTTCCATGTTTTTCACTCCAGCTTATTTTTATTTTTTTCATTCAATTGTTGCATTCATGCGGTTACCCAGGGCTCTTTTTGGCCCATCGCCCAGGGTGGCGGCGCAGGACTGAGGCCACGGCTTAGGCAATTGATGCGCACTTTTGATTGAACATTGAGCATTGGAAATGAAACGCGACCGCAACTCTGTGGCTTCGCAATTAGATTATCACACATGGGCCACTCACCGGAAAGTGGATATTTTGTTCATTTCGCGAGGAATTCTTTTCAATGCCAGTCTCCGCGCGGGTAATTATTTTTTGACTGCTGCCGTTTGATTTTCCATACCGTACACATGCAGATATACTATATAGAAAATGCAGAAAATGCAATTCGGTGCCGGTGCAAATACCGCATTAGTTAGTTGTACAAATGCAATTTAGTTCGTTACGCTCTGCGGTTGCACTGAGCTCAGCTTCCACAGGGACAAACATATAGAGTGATGCGACGAGGTGGCTCGGGGGCGGGGATAAGTCCTTGGTGGCGGGTTTCAGGTGCTGTGACAGCAGGGCTCGGTGTAATTCCTTACCCAAAAAACGGGCCAGAGAAGAACGGAACGGCGCACGAAACAAAAGTAAATGCAGTTGGCCCTGAGCTGTCAGCGATCCGTGTGTGTGTGTGTGCCTGCGATGCTGAAAGTTGCCTTCGAGATTTATTGGCAACCGTCGTCTCTCTGTCAGACATCAGACTTTTTAAAGTGAATGCCTCTCGGGCCAGATGACAAATGGCCCTGCCCAGGCCATCGTCATCATCGTTGTCCTCGGCTCGCCTTGCCGTCATAATGATAATAAGCAGCATCTTGGCTACGTGTGTATCTGCATCTGCTTGGCTTGAGCAGTTGCTGGGTTTCCTCATCTCGTCTATGATTTTTGGCTGTGTGTGTGACTTTTACGAGTTCATTTTAGTCTGGTCTCCACCGTTCTGGACGACATTCTTAAATGGAAAGGCACGTGGCAATCTGCCTATATACATGGAATAGAATTGTGAAGGGAATTTCTTGAGTGGAAAATCTCCATTCTCAAAATTAGCGGCACTCTCTGGTTTAATGTTGCAAGCGGAGGGCGAAGAACTGTTTAATTTTGCTACTTTTAAATTGTTATTAATATTTATCCTCGTTTTTCTTTGTAGCTGTGGCCCAAAGTAGCTTTAAATGCCCCGATGACTTCGGGTTCTATCCCCACGATACGTCGTGTGACAAATACTGGAAGTGCGACAACGGCGTCTCTGATCTGAAGACCTGCGGCAATGGCCTCGCCTTCGATGCCACAGACTCGAAATATCTCACCGAGAACTGCGACTATCTGCACAACGTGGACTGCGGTGATCGCACAGAGCTGGGTGAGTTAGTCGCTGAAAGTTGGCAAGGAAATGTAACTAAGGCGGAATATTTCCTATTCATTTCACAGAGCCCCCAATCACCACTCCCCACTGCTCCCGCCTGTACGGCATCTTCCCCGATGAGAACAAGTGCGACGTGTTCTGGAACTGCTGGAACGGCGAGCCCTCCAGGTACCAGTGCTCCCCCGGACTGGCCTACGATCGCGATGCTCGCGTCTGCATGTGGGCTGACCAGGTGCCCGAGTGCAAGAACGAAGGTGGGTTGAGGAACCTATATAGGTTGTATTTAACAGTATGACTGACTTCCAATCCCGTTTTATTGCAGAGGTGGCCAATGGATTCTCCTGCCCTGCGGCCGGTGAGCTGGCCAATGCCGGTTCATTCTCGCGTCACGCCCATCCCGAGGATTGCCGCAAATACTACATCTGTCTGGAGGGTGTGGCCCGCGAATACGGATGCCCCATCGGTACTGTGTTCAAGATCGGCGACAGTGACGGAACTGGCAACTGCGAGGATCCCGAGGATGTTCCCGGATGGTAAGTGCATGCATTATTTTGTTGCTTTTTTAAAGATCTCCAAGGCTGGCACCTGGTTTGATTGTTGTCTTGCTTTGCACTCGGGGAATATCATTGCTCAGAGAATTAAGGGAACTTTGAGTTAATAATTAAAAATATTAAATTAGGGAATTGCCTGGAAGAGTAGGGCTTTTAGTCCCCATAAAATTGTTTGAACTAATAATATTTAAATAAATAATTCAACGAAATTCTTGATTGAAATCAATTCGATCTTGTTGCTTGTAAAACGAAAGCCTGACACTTGGCATACTTTTGTTGGAAAATTCTTTTTAAATTCTAACTTTATTTCGTAATTAAGTTCAAGGATTACTGCCACGCTTGCACCTCTCCGCACCCATCACCACATTCCTCACCCTCTTTGCTTTCACTGTCCACTGTCCACTCAACTCTACTCAACTCAACTCAACTCATATCACATATCTCACATTATCCATATCTCAGGCCTATTCTGACATATCTCTTTACCTTGGTCCCATTTACAATTACAGCGAGGACTACTATGGCGATCTGGATTTGAAGAGCATCCGCAAGAGCGAGCTTCTAGCTGGATTGAACAGTGAAGGCCGCACTAAGGGCGCGCCCAAAACCAAAGCTGCCTCCTCCTCCTCCTCATAAACATAATAACTACAACTACAACTACAACAACAACCTACAACTTTAACAACAATAACTAAAGAACAACAACAACAACAACAATACAACAAGATCAATCAACTCAGATCCCTACTTCCCATCCTGCCAATACTTCCCTCACATCACAAAAAAGAAAAAGAAGAACAAACGACAAAAACAAAAAAAAGAAAAAAGAGAGAATACTCAGCCAGCCACAAATCCTAATTCGAATTCGCATAAAAAACTCTTTTCCTGCCATTCTTCTCAATATTGACTTCTGTGTTTCTAATTTATGAATCTCCCTCTTTCGTCTTTCATCTGAGTCAAACTATTGCTCTGTCTCTTCATATTTCTTTTTTCATTAAATGATGAGCAAACAAATTTAAAAACATCCAAATTGCCCATTAGGCTCGAAGGCAAAGACACAAAATTTTGTAAAGGAAAATAGAGAAGAACGTCGAGGAAAGATGAGGAAAGCGTTCAAAATGAAGAGTAAAATTTAGAGATTTGTACATTTAAGTGATCCTTGTTTATAAGCTTATAATTTTATTTTATACATAAAACAAAAAAAAATATATTAAAAAACAAAAAAAAACAAACTTGCTCAGCTCTATGTGTGTCACATTTCTTCTCTCACCCATTTAACTTGTCATTTCCGTTCAACTTTTGCCATATTAAAGTGCGCGGGCTTCGTCGCAGTTGGAAAAGTTTTGAGGGAAATAGATTTTTCCGTAAATTACGGTCTATGTGAATGTGTGTGTGTGTGTGTGAGTGAATGCTCTTGATTTTTTTTCTTTAGCGAAAAATGGCTGACTTGTCGTTAGAGTCTGTAAATAATAAGTAAACATGAAAGTTTTGCGGCGCCAGCCATATTTGCCGCAAATGAAAAGTTGGCTGGCATTTCGGAAGGACCAGGAAGTCTTTGCTGACGTCTTTTGAAATGCACAAGAACTTTGTTAATTATTCATTAGATTCTATAAACAAAAACGCGATACAAAAACTTTAAATGAATTTTCAAATTATCAACACAATTGCAGGCAGAACCGGCGGCACACTCACACACTTACCCACGCGGGGGCCAAGAGGGTAAAGGAAAATGGGAAAGCGAAAAGGGAAGGGGGGAATTCATGGGGCAGTGGCACCTCGACAGGGTCCCCAGTTTTAGGGCTTGAATTCGGGTGGGGCTTCACTTTGTCCCCACTAACTCATAAAAGCTGGAAACTTTAACTTTTGCTGCTTTATGCGAGTGTCTCCTCTCTCTCCTCTGTGTGGGTGGGCACAGAGAAAAATAAATAAATATAGAATTGAAAACCATAATAGTTTAGAAGAAGTCTTTGTTACATTCGTCCGTGAGTTTTCAATAGGAAATAAAAAATTGTTTATCCCTTTGTGAGTCCTCTTCATAAATAATACTTTTCTCAGTGCAGGCAGAACCTGTGCCTGTGTGCATTTATGGCTCACAAATACACACACACTGGAAAAAAGTTTTAAAACTAATTAAATAAAAATTATAAAACTATACAAACTCAAGGCAGAAGTTGTCGCTGCTTTCGGAGCGGCTAAAGGACATTCCCAGCCCTCTGCCATAAGCGTCCCTGTGTCTGTGTATCGCATAAGCTCTTTTTGGCATAGAAAAGCCGCGTAAAGAGCTCTCGGAATTTTTGGGCAAATATGAACATAAAGTCGCCTGCATCCATTCAGTTTTGATGTTGCTCTTGGCTCAGCTCTTAATACCTCCCGCTAACGTTATCCTTGCTCCTGTCGTTCGCTCTGGGGACCACACACTAACCGCCGGATGTCATCTTTTACTTTAATATATTTTGAAATGCTCTCTGGCCGCCTTTGTTGTTGCTGCGGGTTGCCAGTTAAGTGCAGCAAGTAAGCAATCTTCAATTAAAACTTGCTCTGACCCTGCCCATTAGAGTCCTTTGCCTAGCCGTGTGTCCTGGCTATGAGGTTAGCTGCAAAAAAAAACCATGGAAGCGGAAAACTCTGGGAATGCAATGCACATAAAAGTGTTTTATAAACAAAAATGATTTTCACTTTGACAAAGTTGCAACAGAGGAATCTGCATTACCTAATGTTTATTTAATTATTTCCCTTAGAAGTAATCAGTCAAACCTAGCAAAAAAATACTTTAAAACAGCTTCGTTTTTATGGTCCTAGTTGATTTCATTTACAGCTACTAACTTAGTTAAAAGATTAGGATAATCTTAAAGGAGAAGAGCTGGTTTTATTCTCCGTGCAGCAGTCACTGGGCAACTGGAAAGTAACTCTTGACGGATAATAGCCGGGCTGTGTGTCTGTCCGCCTGGCAATGAAATCCTTTTAACATTTTGACTCTAATTAATTTTAATGATGATATAAACGCACTGGCAGGACATAAAACTAGGGGGCAGGTTAGCTAGCTGCGACTGCGAAAAGTTATGAGCCGGCAACTGCTTGTCAATATATATATATATATATATATACAACGGCAGACCAGTCAAGGGCTCTGGGTTTACTTGGCCAAGAAAGCCCCGAATAAAATAGAAACGTAAATAAAAGAAAAACAATTTTGGCCCACTAAACAAGAGCCATATTTTGCAGCTTACACCCTCCGCGACGTCATGATCCGCGTCTTCATCAGGGCGGCGACTAAGCCGCAACATTTATGGTGCTGACTTCTCAACAAGGACCCAGTGCTGTCCTTGGTTTTTGGTCAATTCCATTTAATTTAATTTAATAGCCTTGCGCTTTTTGTCATTCGCTGCCAAGATCCGCACACACAGCGCGCATTTTATATGAAGCCAAGTTCGGATACACGTTAAAAAAAGAATGAATCTAGAATTTCTAAGATCAATCATTTGGGTTTTAAAATAACTTGTTTTAATCTATAACACATTTGACAAAAATTAGAAAAAAAAATCTCAAAAATACTTATTTAGTTTCGCTAGTTTTATAAGGTTTGTCTTTAAGTGTGCCTGATGAAAGAGGGCAAAAGGACATGCATGTCCGGGCAGCAAGAGGCATGCCACGTCTCCTCGCATCGCACTCGTCCCTGTTCCCTGTGGCTTAAAGGCAATTTGTTGTTCGCTGATAATGTTGTTATTGCGGCCAGAAGGCAGCCGAACCAGCTAGCGTCTTTTAATCCTTGACGTCCTGTTGCTTTGCTCCCTGGCTCTTCTTCTCGTTCTTTCCTGCTCGCTATTTCGTTTTATCTGGCCAGGCCACAAATCCTTGTGTGTGTATGGGGTGTGCTGCCCCTCGCGTCCGCGGGACTCGTAACAAGATTTTAACAATATTATTTTTAATTACGGTTTTAATAAATATTTCCTTTGTCAATTTACAACACAAAACCGACCAGCAAAAAACAGGATGTAGAGTAAAGGAAACCCCCGGGGAAAATTAAAAAGAAGTTGGACTCGACAAAAATAAAATTCCTTTGCGTTACCTAATCAAATTCTGTTGACTTGTTAACCATGTACATGCATACATCGTACAAATTCCTTAGAGCGTGACTGGCAAGACACAAAACAATTTAATTAAACAAATCAGAGCCGGGCCAAGGAAACCCCTAAAAAACGAAATTTCCCTTTTGAATGTTATTTAACATGGAATTTTGTATTTACTTAATACTTCCCGTTTCTCCTTTTTACAGCGAGGATTACTATGGCGATGTAGACCTGAAGGCTTTAAAAAAATTGGGCTATTAAACGTACACACACACACACACACACACACACTCGGAACACACACATACATCATGGCAGTTTGGGGGCTGAAAGTCAAGAAGAAGAGAAAGGCGACAAAAGGAGCCAAAGGATGGAGAAGGATCAGAAGAAAACCACAATAACAGTGGGCTTAAAATGCTTGCCAAACGCACACACAGACAGAAACACCACTAAGAAAAAATGCAAGAACTGCCTGACCTAAGAAAATTCATTACCAACACTCTAAATTCTGATACAAACAGATTTAAATAATGATAAAAAAGGAAATATTTACGTATGATCTTTTGTACAAATTTAAATTTAATTTAATTTGAAACTTAAACGTCAGAGTGTCAAGCATACAAGAGAAAACAGCGTTTTGTTTTCAGTGTACCACAGGCATTGAGCATAAAGTATGCACCCAAAATACATAAGAATCGTACAGTTTACTTTAAAGACTGAGCACCGAATAACCCCCAAATAATAGCCCAGTGAGAAAATAGTCCACATCTTAAAGTTGAAGTAATATCTACCCCAACCTGAGATTAGCTCCGGATCGAAGGAGAGCTCCGAGATGCTTTTCTTAAGGCGGCAGGCGGCGAATTCCGCTTATTCCAAGGCCACCACAGTGGCCGCAAAAGTCAAATTTAACTTATTTAACTAAATACTCAAGAAACCACACACACGTATGCGTCCCACACTCTCGAATAACTTCAATGTACATATCTAGATGCAGTTTAGCTTTTAAGTTAACAGTTATGTAAATGCGAAATAAAATGAGAATTTTTGTTTAAACCTAAACCGAACTCTTAGATCTCTTTTGCAAATATTTTATTTCCCCCGCTCAAATGCCAATCCGGCCAACGACTTTCCTTTATTTATTGCATTGCACTTGCCCTCGGCCTGCACATATATTTTAATCAGCTGAGTAGAGCTTGGATTTTTCATTTGGCACTTTCCCAAAGCCAGCTCTTTGGGCCACAATTTACTAGGCAAACCGCAAAACACAACACGCATACGCACTGTTTGCCAGGCGAATAGCAGCTGAATGCCTTAAACCAAAAAACAAGTAAGTAAACAAAGGCGCACAGAATATCCAAACTCTCTTGCAAAATTGATAATTATTGGAGACCCGACTCGGAGCAACAGCAGGCAGTCAGCCAGCCAGTCAGCAGGAACAAAGGGGCAGCAGCCCAGGACACAAATGCCGCGCGGGGGGCTCAGAATGGTGGGCGGTGGTCGGTTATCGGTGGGCGGAAGAGGCGGAGGGCCAGGGGGCAGCTCTAACGACGCACAAGTGTAACATTAGCCTATGAAAAGATTGAAAAGCGGCAGAAACAAAGGGGGACATTGCATGCTGCAGCGGGAAGACATGCTGTTGCATGTTAATTGAAATCAATAAGTGGAACACAACCACCACCCAGGAGCCCCCGCCCAGTGCCATCCGCCTGGCTATCAATACGTGCACTGAGAAATAAGCAGGAGTTCTTGGATAAATGAATAAATATGAATAATAATAAAGGAATATGAATAAATTTGAATTATAATATTACAAATTATTAATCAATTGTCAATATATTTCATGGCAGACTTATTCAGACAATCTGAAAAATATATTTCAAATATATTTAAGTACAAGTATCATCAAAAAGCCAAACATTTAACTTCAATAGAGTTGTCCCACTTTTTTCTCTGTGCATTTGCGGCTGTTTACTTGTGTGTGTGTGTATGATTGCAATGGCGACCAGACGCCTCAAACAGCAACAACAGCAACAAAGGACGAGAGTAACAGCAGCAGGAGCAGCAGGAGCAGCAACAACAACACAATGGTTAGTTATCGAAGTAAATGTGGTAAAGTAAATTATTTGCCCAACGGCTAATGACAATGGCATTGGCAACTACAACAACGTCAATAGCAATGGCAACAACGACAACAGCAACAGCAACAGCAACAGCAGCAGTAGCAACAAGAACAACAATATAAACATGGCCAACACTCACATATCCTTTTTTATTTATTATTTAGGCAGATGGCAGTTGCATTTTTCCAGTTGCCAGCTGCTGCTACATTAGTTGTGGACTCGGCCAGACGTAAATTATGCATTGCAATTTTTAGAATATTTCTATGGCCACTACACACCACACACACACGCACACAGAGAAAAACCAATTAGCAAATTGTCATATTTTGTGTGGTTCCTTTTTAATTTATTTCATTTGATCAAGTTTTCATTTGATGCAAGTTTTAACCTTTTGTTTTTGCAGTTTACATAAATGGATAAAATGGATAAAAACTGAAGATTCACGAATTAGAAAAAAAGGGGATTAGTGTATTAAATTTATTTTTAAATTCTAATGCACATTTTTATCAAATAATTATATGGTTAACAAAGAAGTTAAGTCAATAAAAATATAAGAAACATAGAAAGTAAATACTAATAAAATTTAATTACTCTCTTAAAATAGTTATACACAATCTTTCCTCAAATATAATCTATAATTAGACTAGACATTAATATATTAACTCTTGGATTTCAAAGGGTAGTTTCCTTACAATATTTTTCTCTCTGCAATCCTATCCTTTTCGTTCCGATCCCGGAGCTGTCTTGCCCGGCTTCTGCACTGCCCTTTTCCTGGCCAGCGACGTGATGGCAATTACTCCAACTCCGAGACTTCTGGGCCCTAGGTTCAGTTTAGTTCAGTTCAGTATAGTTCAGGACGACCGAAGCCACCGGCAACAACAACTGCCGCAATGCAGTTGCTTGTAGTTGCTGCTGCAAATGGCTCGTATAACGTGCAAAAACTGCAACTGCAACAACAAAGCAACGCAACAGCAGCAACACAACAGTAGCAACACCAGCGACATCGGTAGCAGCAACATCAGCAGCAGTAGCAGCAGCAACAGCAATACACGCCAAATGGCAGCAAAGAAAATTATGCTTGCAATAGCCTTTACATACCTAAGAGTGTGTATATGTGTGTGCCAGTGTCCGTGTGTGCCAAATTTATTCGCCAATCGTCGCTTGTGGTAGCCAAGGGGCCAGAGGTCACATTTTCATTTCAAGCCACATCAAAGGCGGCACATGGAAGGCGGACGACGAGGATAAACAGCCCGTGTAACCGAATGTAGGGCGGGGCAATCAAGGTAAGTGCAGTGCGAATGGCTTTCAATATGAGATATTCCGCTCAATTTATATTAAATTTATCAATGGGTGAAATAGAACTTATCGGAATTTAATCCAGACCCTTCATAAAGTCTCCTTGGTAACATATTAACTTGAATTTATATTTTATATATCACATAATGTGATGTAAATTCTGATGGAAACCCTATACTTCCTTTGCTGCACTAGGTGACATTCTTTATATCCTTCAATAGCATTCGTCTCTTTCGTGAAAGCTTATCACACTTCACGCAGGCCTGGACCGTCCTTTGGAGTCGTCTTATTCATTGGTCATCGCAGCCAAGCCCGGCTTGATTCAATAAAAATTGGCTTCCAGTGGCCATTGTTGAGCGGGCCACTAATGCGGGCCAGTCGGCAAGTACTTCTTCGAATAAGTGGCAGTATGGCAGCAGCAAAAAATGGTTTATTCTCAGCTTCCTTTTAGGGTGGCAGAGCACTCAGGGAAAATGTTGCAAAAGTAACCAATTGCGATAAGACTTTTAATAGTTAATATTCCTTATATGAAAATGCTTTAGGGTTTATAAAGTCATGCATATTTGTCTAGCTTCATAATTATTTGATCTATTTCCTAGGCTCCTTTTTTATTTCTGTGTAGTTTCGTTCCGTTTCGTTCATGGCGCGGAATGCAATGACAATGGCCATTGCCAACGCTCAGTGCTCGGTGCTCGGTGCTCGGTGCCCGACTTTGCCTGTTCGGTGTTCAATACGCTTCATGACAACGGCGACGCGAAACCGGGCCCAGACATTGCTTATTTTTATTTGCCTGGCGAGGACTAATGCCCAGCTGCAGCAGCAGCAACAGCAACAGCAACAGCAACATCAACGAGCAATGCGCTCTAACGCCCTTATCCTTGTAACGACTTTGCCGCTGCGCTTTTGCGGTTGACCGCATTTGCTGGGAAAAATCTGTTGCTGCCAAAGCAGTGGCCACTACCACTGCCGCTCTTGACCGAGTGGAGCTATAAATATCTGCGATAGCGAAATGCAATTACGTGGCAACAATGAATACAGCGGCAGCGATTGCTCGCTCTGCTTGCTTTTCCCGCTTTCCCCGCTATTCCGACCCCACATCCGGCAATTGACAATGATGATGTGTACGTAGTTTTTGTCTTTCCTCTGCGGGCAAAGGGAAGTTTCTGGAGGGCTTGGAATGAGGACATCTGAGTATGGTATTTTTCTACAACATTTTTCTGCATTGTTGGGCGCTCCTTCTCTGTGCTCCTCTCTGAAGGAGCGATACATTGGCTGCGTTTTGGTGAATTTATGTGCTCCTTTCGGGGGGTTCAATGGCGACCATCATAAAATATTGAAGCTGGCAGGGATCGCAGCCTAGATACAAAGTTACTTAATGTGTCCTGTTTATGCTGCGTGTTTCGTTAAGTTTTTACATTAAATTACAAAATGATAAAAGCTTTGTCACACCTTTCTGAAAGATAGTATTTTAGAATTTGTTTGTAAATAAATATTAGAATGCAGACTCCATGGGAACAACTGAAATACCAAAGGAACCGCGGAATGTTGATCAGCTTAAAGCTAGAAAACTGTAAGGATCCCAGAAGGGTGCTTTGCACTTTACCACTTATTCGCCCAAGGATCCGTAGTGCGTGGGAGCGAATAATGGAGCACAAAGTAATTGCCGAAGGACTCTGTCTAACAATGGCTTCTGCTATTAACTCGACGCATACCGAAAAGTGACCAGGGGGGTGAGAAACGGTGGCACATTCCTTGGGTCAGCCAACTGGCCACCAATCTCCCAATGGAGTGGCCCATAAAAACGGCAATTTTTCCAGTTGTCAGCGGCAAATGCGTGGCTTAAGTTACGGCGATTGGCTGACAGTTGACACCCCGGACCCAGTCGCATAATTACATTCCCCGATTCTTGGCTCTTGTTTGTTCCATTTCTAGGGGCAGACCTGCCCTCGGCTACAGTGTGCAAAACGTAACTGACGACCTCGGGGCAGTTTTCTTTAATATTTTTTAATATATTTTCTTTGTAACTTGATTAATTTGATTTAAGGGAAATTAAAACGTTGGTACAATTGGTAACTAACCAAAGAAAATACCAAAAAAAAATCGTTTATTTTGTACACAAATCATAATCATAGTTCTTTTCATCTATCACCGAAGAAGTATAAATTCTATCAAAATATAATATATCATTCTTAGGGACAGTTTTCTCCTTGTGTACGAACCGTAGCAATTGTAAGTCATTTGAAAACAATTTTGATTATATTTTTTCCAAGCGATTTCACAAATCCGTTTTATGCTACGTCCCGTCCTTCCGTCGAGGAAAGAAAGAAGTGCGTTTTGCGTATGGGTAGTTAACAACATGCCCCATAATAATAACATACATTTTCACCCTCCTCCCGCACTCCCACATCATCCGCTTGGCAAACGAAATGTTTGCTGTAAACGACCTTAAAAAACGAAAGCCAACCATCGAAGTCGGAAAGGAAAGACGAGTGGCAAAAACAAACAGAAATGCCTGTTCGCATATAGAATTAAAGCTCTCTCTTTCTTTTCCTACTGAATTGGGTAGTTGTTTCTGTAGTTGTTGGTTCTATACCCTGTAATCGTTTGGTACTGCAAGTGCTCTATAAATTATAGACTTTGAAGCACTGAGTCTGTGTGAGATGTAAGTGCATTCGTTCAAGGTTAAGGGTACTTTAAGTGATTTGTAGCTTACATTAATCAAAAGGGTATTAAATAATTAGTTAAATTATATTTTTACCTTGCTCTATATTTTATTGATATCTAAGTTTTTGCTGCATTAAAATCCCAGGTATTCTAAGGTCGCGCTAGTCGTTGACATAAGCATTATTACTTGTTATTTTTCCTTTCCTTGGTGCTCCTGTTGTCGAGCCAAATTGCAAATAACAAGCGAAAGTTCACACAGGCAGTTTGGGCCATCGACGGTTAGGATCGAGCATCGAATAATAAAAAAGTCAGAAATGTGCGTAGCATTAGCCGTAGTCGACTTGATTTTGATCGCTTCACTGAACATTAATACACAAAGGACGGCGGCGGGGGTGCTGGCTGATTGGTGAGCGGAGCAGATTGGCGGGGGCGTGGCAGGTTGCTTAAGTGGGCGCTTGTTTACATGCATACATTTGTATTTAGTTTGGCCCCGTAATCCTGCCAACTGCCCGTACTCTTTTTCGTAAAGAGAGTCCAAGGAGCCCACTAATGGTTTGCCCTAGGGAATGAATTATGCAGGATGCGGAGAAGCGCAAATATGACTAAGTAGTTGATATCCAGTGGAACTATCTTTAATATCTGCAAAGGAATGGGTTGGGATATCAAGCTCACATTTTCCATTTTATGTCATGTTTGTGCATTCAGGATATGTGCCTTATTACTGCAGGTTCTGCATATATCCTCTTTCCTTAATGATATAAAAATGTATTAAATTTCAAGAAACTATAAAAAAAATCTCCGGATTCTCTGTGCTTAAAGTAGTAGCAATGTAAGTACAAAGAGTATAGCTAAATTCGTGCGAAAGGACCACATATGCAAGCCAATTTTTGTTTTCTTCGAGGAAGCATTTGCTGGGCAAATGAAGCCTACTTATAGGGGATCTTGATTCGGCAGTGCGTAAACATTGCCGCAAGTGTGTGCGAGTGATGGTGTTCGTGTGTGCGTGAAGGCTGCTGTGCGGGGCGCTTATTTCCGGCGTGGCATATCTCGTTTTAGATGCGTGCCACGGCAATCTCTTTGTGCTGCGTTTCGCGTTTTCCTGTCATAAATGCTGCCGCCGAACCTTTGTTACGTTTCCGTTTCACTTTTATTTTAATAATTCACCCAGCATTTATGGTGTGTACTGTACACACACACACACAATATATATTTTTATTTATAAGTGCCCACCTTTTTCACCTGCCCCATTGTACACGTCATAAATCTCATTTTTCCGTTTCCGTTACGGCCGACCATTGCCCAGCGATGTCCTTGCTGACGGACATTCGTTTGAGAGTTGGGAAAATAACTCAAATTCAAGGACTAGAAAGTATTTAGCATTATTTAATAGTAAAAACAGAAAGACTCTAAATTGCTAATATATTTTAAATAATTATTATTAATATTATTATTGCTGTCAACAAGTGCAATTTGGTAAAATTTTGTTTTCCAGCCTTTAGTTTGTTTCCCAACCGTCAAGGGAAAACTTCCCCAAAGTCGCTCTTCTTTTCCGAGTCGAAGTCCACTCGGCAAACTCTTATACTTCCATTCAGCGGAAATTTCCCCGTACAACAAGAGTAAATTTCCCCCCTTCAGCAGCAGCTGGAAAGTGCCATTTCCGCTCACTGAGTGAAATTACACTGTAACGTTCGTCCTTCAATAAGGACTCTCTCTTCGCTTTATAGGGACTTTTGCTCTTCCACTGCTTTCCACTCGGTAAGCAGGGCCAACGAGATTCGTGGCCTACAATCGCTTAGCTTTCCGGAGCAAACACATTTCAGAGGCCAGGTGGCCAATTCCTACCTCAAACACACTAGGCTCAGCCGTTCCAGATCCGTCAAATCCTGGCACACGTACTGAGAGGAGCAGGAAAAGGATACTGCGTGGGCTTGCGTGGGCTATCTTTAATTTACAAAGCTCCAGATTATGTTTCACTTTACGTAAAAATTGCATTGGGTTGTACTTAACCTGAACAGAACCAAGATTAATATACACCGAAGTGAAAAATTTGTCATAAATAGCAAAATGAATAATACTTGAAATCTATTTAAGAATTAAAAATAAGTTAAATCCTATACAAAATCGTGTGCGGATTAATAGGAGAGACCTCTTTGAATATTGTGAAGAGCTAACTTAAATATAAAAGTAAGCCGAATTATTTTATTCTTAGAAATTACCTTATATTATCAATAGATCTTATACATTAAAATTGCAGCATTGACGTTTAAATAACTATTACCATTGAGAAATATATTTTTAAAGAAATGATTCATTAAAATAGTTTTCTGAGAAAGAAGAAAAAATCCTACAGAAACTTGCTGCGTATTTGCATTTGTTAATTGGCCTTATTTGCTTTCAAACATGACCAATGGCGGTTTATTTTTGCTTCCCTTTTCATTCGCATATGACATGGCAGATTTATTTTTGGAATCCATATTTGGACTCCATCCTTCGTGGTCCCTACTTCTGCATACTTAGCGTCTGGGAGCGGCATTTGTGTCAGTGGATGACAAGTGCCCAAATGTCCCCCCGAACAAAGGAGCAATACAGGACAATGAGGAATGAGCTGGCGAATGCCGGGGCGCAGGAAAAAAGTTATGACACACCTACAGCATTTAATCTGACGTCCTTGTAGTGGCTCTTCTCGGCGTCCAGTGAGTGATAACCATCAATCAAGCTGCTGCCGGTTAGACGGTAGGCGTTACGCTGGCTTCTTCCCCAGGACCAGAGGCCCATAGTCCGGAGACCAAGCCGGAGTTCATTTCAATCATTAGCGTGCCAAGTCAGCCAGCTCCTGTTGATGCTGTCAAATTAATAAAGAGCCCGGGCTGGCCAAGGGTTGGTCATTGGGGGAAGGTGGCAAGCGAACAGCAACAGACAACACCCCACGGTTCTATTTCTACACAGAGAGTTACTAGAGCTAGAGATTGTTCATGTAATTAGGAATAATTTATATTTACTTATACACAGTTAGTCATGTATGATGATTGTAATTCAGTTCAATTTCTATCTTACAAATAACGTTTTTAAACAAGTATAAATAATAATCAACTTAACTTATATAAGTTAAATAAATCTTTCGATTTATATATCTAAACGTACGGGTAACATATTCTCTCTGTGCACTTTGGCCATTCCCACACGCTTTAAGTCACTGGCGCTCATAATGCCCATAAAAAATTTGTCATCATTAGCCGAAGCGAATGACGCTGACGTACCGGAGTCCGCCCATCTATCAATGTGTGTATCTGTTTCGGCCAGGAGCAAGGACACTTTAAAGGACTGCCTCGGACCCGGGCAAGGACTGGGGCTTCGGCCCTTTGCTGCATATTAGTCAGCGGCTTAAAGCGTTCGATTGATTGATTATGCATTAGGGGCACTGGGCCAACTGGCCAAAAGGTTGCGACTCGCTTTAAGGCTTCAAGGCTTTAAGCCGCCCCATTAAGGTTATTAAATATGCCCCTTTGTGTGCGGACCCTGGTGCTCGTATGTGAGCTATTAGAAGCGATAATGGATTGCGAATATTAATTTCTTCGCATGACGAAAAGAATCAACAAAGAACAATGCGTTTAATCTTTATAGACACGCAGCCGCAAGAGTGGGACGGACAATGCCTTGTGCCAATAATGATAACCGGAAGCCATTAAAGGAAGTTTCAATACAAGAAACACTCACCCACGCACACACACACTCTTCGACTGGCTCACACAAGCGCATGAATGCCTCCACAGGCAGCTTGAGGCTCCGTGCCTTCCTTTGTGTGTATGTGCACCGGGGGAAAACTATGTATAGCGATATATGGAAGGTCCTTGCCTTTACCTATAAGAGATTAACTAAAATCTTGAAATTTAAGAGCCCTTCTGATGTACTTTATTGTAATGAATCCTTATTTCGGGATAAACATCTTCTTTTAAATTTATCAGACTCCAAAGCTATTAATAAATATTTTAAATATATTCCTGGAGTCACATCCAATATAAATATAAATGTTTATTGGGGCAACTATTTTTCCTTATTTTCAGAAATATATATAATGGTCCTAAAAAATGTAAAATTCTCAAAGAACATTTCCCTTAAAAAGCTTTAATTTCTCCTAAGCTATGTTATACTATTTTTGCTCAGTGCATGTGCGTGTGGTTGTAGTTGTGCCCGTTGTTTGCCTTCCATTTCCATTGCATCGTCGGCAGCAGCAGCAGCAGCGATATTGTAATTTTTATTCCGCTTTGTGCCATTCAGGCGGCAAGCGGCAAAGGCAAAAAAGGATAGGAAAGGCTCCCGAAAGGAACCCGAGCGTTCAATTCCCTTTCAATAAGGAAGCGGCTGAGGATGTGTGCTGCACCGCACACGCACCTTGCAATCTTTCTAATGTTTTTTCTAGAGAGCGCATCTTAAGAGTATACCTGCAGCTTGCAGTTAGCAGTTTGTTCTCGGCAAACAGCCGCCGGGGCGATGCGGAAGTTGAAGTCGGGCTGGCAAACCGACCCTGGCTTAGGTCATGCCACAGGTATATGCCGGCCGTCAGGCAGACAATCAAGCTTGAGTTGGGGGCCAAGTTTTTGGTGTATCGAAGAGGGGCGGGGCGGCCGGAAAATTGGGTGGGCTTGAGGGCCATCAATGGCACACTCTCGCATTTTCAATTGATTAAACATCAAACGCACAGGCATGTAACGCTGGGTCGGTCGGTGTCGGTGTGTGTATAGCTTGCATTTTTTACGTGCCGCAACGCAAAAATGTCTGGGAATATTATCCGAGAGCATTATGTTGATGCCGATATATACTCGCACAATATGAAATTCCATTGCATTTTATAGGCAGGCAGCCAAGGAGAAGACAGCACAAAATACAAAAGCCAGGCAAGTACAAGTATAGTCGAGTGTTTGGACCACGAAATACTGTGTACTGAATATTATGGAGCAATAAGATTATTGTGGGGGTATGTAACACAGAAGTCAGATATATTCAAAATTTTCCGTTGAATAACAATGGAGTAGTACGCATTTTGCCAGTTTGGTTCTGGGCCCAATTAGAATCGGTTTAAAATCCAAATTAAGCTGTTTTAAAGTCAGAGTACTTTCAACATCCAGTTGAATGAATGAATGCATTTCGAAATTTCAGCTGTAAAGAACTATCTTCCAGTTTCCAAATTTACCAAATTATTGGCAATAATGCTCTCCCCTTTTTGAATTACTAAAATTGGGAAAAACACGATATACCCTAAAGCCTGTGATTTTCGTGCCGAGTATAAAACAGCAGGAAAAATCAAACACACATACACGGGAAAGAAGACACACACAATGGCAGGCTGGCAGGCAGGCATGAAGGCAGGCAGTAAAAACCTGCGGCAGGCCATTGTGAGGAATAAACAAAAGATGCAGCAGATGGAAGGCGGAGCTGCTGGATCGGCCAGAATAACAAAATACCGCAGACAAAAACCGAAAGCTGTTCGGGCGTGCAAAAGGTGAGGCCCCATTCTCCTGCCCCAGCCACAGCCCAAAGTACAAGTGAGTAGTTTTAGTTGGGGATTGGCCTTTAGAAATGTGGCGAAGTGAAATTTATAGCTTGGAAATTAATAACAAAAAGCACACAATGAACTAGTGGGTATATGACCTAAGGGACATTCAAGGGGGTCTGACTAATAACGTTCCGCACTCTGAAGTGTATTAGACAACAGTGCGTATGATGAATGCCATCGAAGGACTTGCGAAACAAAGGCTTATGCGAAATAGTAGTGCTGCCATTCACTGATAAAGGGCATAACAGCTACATTGTCTTAATTCTGCGGTTGCTTAGCCCTTAGCAATGAATTCTTTTACTCCTGAATGCTTTCATTGTTGCGGATCAAGCAGAAATAAATATAAGAAGCCTTTAATTTATGATTTCAGGTTCTAGAAGAACCAATTTAATTGAAATTCTTTTTCTTCTTTTAAGGAAAACTAAAATGTGACACCTTTTGAAAAAATTAAATACTTCTTTCACCTGTCAACGATTATACATATAATTAAAAAAGCTAATTTGGTATTTAATTGTTTTTAATAACACTTCTAATAATTGCTGGGACATTTTGCTGACACGTAAGGGCATATTACTATAAAAGGAGCAGAAATTGGCACTGTTACTTCAGTTACTTCACGATGAAGAGTCCTGTGGAAGTCAATCCGTCCCATCGCTTTCGCGAACTTACCAAGAAAATGAACAAGTTATTAGCATTTCTGGGATTGGATATATTGGCGCCCAAGTTGAAATTGAACTATCGTACTTGGACAGTTATCCTTTTGTGTGCCAACTTCACGGCCTTTACCATTTTCTCTATATTCAATAATGGCGGTGATTGGCAGAAAAGCCTAAAGGCCTCCTCGATGATAGGTGGCCTGCTGCACGTGTGCGGGAAGTTTTTCACTTGCTTGTTCAAACAGCAGGACATGCGGAGACTCACATTCTTCTCATGTAGTATATACGAGGAGTATGAGAATAGGGGAATACCCTATCGCACTGCCCTACACAAGAACATCGATCGGTTGCTCGGCTTCACGCGAGTCATTCGCAATGGTTATTTCGTTACCTTTTTTATAATGATGTCTCTGCCGCTGGCCATGCTGATGTACGATGGCAGCCGGGTCGCCGTGATGCCATTCGAAATCCCTGGTCTACCGCTGGAAACAAATTTTGGCTTCACAGCCACCTACGTGATTCACTTTGTAAGAGTTGGGATACAACCAAACCAATACAGTTCTCAATTGAATTGTTTTATAAATTCACTTTCCAGATTACAATGATCGCTGGCGGCGTGGGATTTTATGGTGGGGACCTGGTTGTCTTTCTCGGATTGACTCAAATCATAACCTTCGCCGATTTACTGCAGCTCAAGATTGAAGAGCTTAACGAAGCCCTAGAACATAAGGCTAACTCAAGAGAGCTAATAGCTGTGAATGCTCCGATTGGAGGGGAAGAAGATCGACTACACCTTTTGTTAGAAGTCATTAAATGGCATCAACTATTTACTGAGTAAGAAATTACTAAAGAAGGATAAGTATAATATAATTAACGTGCCCATTTTTAGCTACTGCCGCACAGTGAACGAAATATATTATGAATTGATTGCTGCCCAAGTCATAGCCATGGCCTTCGCAATGATGATCAGTTTCTGTATTAATTTGAATGGCTTCAACTTGTCGCTAGCTGTCTATTTTGTGATAGCAGCTTACAGCATGTCCGTCTATTGCTTTCTGGGCACCATAATTGAATTTGCAGTACGTTTCGTTCACTTTTTTTGAGAATATTTTTTACCTTAATTAATTAATGTTAAAAGTATGACCAGGTCTTCGAGAGCATTTGCAATGTGTCCTGGTATGAGTTGAGTGTCGACCAACGGCGGCTCTTTGGCCTGATGCTGCGGGAGTCTCAGCATCCGGATACCATTCAGATCCTTGGAATTATGTCGCTCTCTATGAATACAGCTGTACAGGTGAAGGGTTTTTATTATTTAACCCAAAAATTGTCACTAAAAATTCGCTGTTATCTTCTACAGATTGCAAAACTAATTTACAGTGTGTCGATGATGATGATGAATCGTTAATAGACGTATGTATGTATACTTTGGCACAAAGTATAGTGTCAAAAATTGAAAATCTAATTAAAATTAACTTTATAGCCTTATCTTATGGTAGATTCAAAAAGCATAATAGCAGGAACAACTTATTAAAAATCTAGAATTAAGACTTGATTTGCTATATCCTATTTTTAAACTCCCAAAAATCCCAGAACCAGCTTAATTTTATTATTTCCAAATTGGAAAGGTTTTCTGCTTTTACTGATGAACTCGTGATGCTTCTCCTGCTGGCCATTAACCTTGGCCACTAATTACCATCGCACACTGCTGGATTTATGGCATTGGCTTTATGGAGCCCCCGCCTCGAATGCATTAATTGTGCGTCTCATTAAGGGAAGTTTCTTATGCACAAAACATTTAATATATCTCGCATATACGCATAAAAATTTAATTTATTTTGAAATGGTTCGTTCGCTTGCTCACTTCCCCGATATTTGGTCAGCCGACATTAATAGCCCCTGACCAGGCCATGAATAATGGCCGTTTTATAAATGTGGTCGGGACAACGGGCCCGAAAGCTCGAATGCTCGCTTGCTGGGATGCTGGAATAAAAAATAATAACAATAATTGTAACGTTATTATAATGCAGTTGTAATTAAGTGCATCGTTACTGCGGCTGCTCTCCAATGAGCATAAAAAACGGAATGATTTTAATAAAATCAACAGTCGGAAGGTCAGCGGCAGGGGAGTCAGGATTCAGGAGCAACAGTTTGGTCAACGGACTCAACGACCTCTTGGCTGGGAAAACAACGCAACAAGCGCGAAAATTTACGAGCATTTCGCATTTCATAATTTACTTATTTTCCATGCGCTATTTAATTACGCTAAATAATGGCCGCAAGGGGTAGAGCACATATTTGTTTATTTATGCCGGCTGATCACAAACCGAAAGCGGTTCAAAAGCTGACTGAAACGTATTTAATTTAATATAAAATGAGCAATGTATCAAAACATAGTTGTGTCCCACATATAGAAATTTTAATTATTCTATTAGACATATTTCTAATTCAATTTTGGGTCTAATAAATTTTGATTTAGAATGGATGGAGAACGAAATAAAAAATTTTGAAAGGGCAAAACCTTATGAAGCACCCGTTCAACGGATGGGGAAAGGCAGATCGAGCTGTGTGGTAATACCCTATAATTAACAGTTTTATTATTTACAAAATGTACAAATTTTTCAGAGAACTAATATGTAAACTATATATTTCTCTACGACAAATTTATATATAATACATAGCACCCAATTTTGTAATTCACAAAAATGATTTTAAAGAGTCTTGCTTCTGTAATACGAAATATAATATAAGCGAATAAATGTAGTGTCCTCAAAATATCTTCCTTAATTTAATTGTAGCGAAAACTTAACCCTAACCAATTGTTTGATTATGAACGGCGAAATCCGCGGGCTACCAGCTGACCAACGAAATCTTGAAGGCAACCAGAAGCCAGGACTCCTGCACCTGGCGCATCCTGTTTCCGTTGCAACTAATGCAATTTGCCTGCTTGTTGGCTGGCAGATAACAAAACTCATTTACAGCCTGTCCACGCCAATGACGCTGGTACACAGGAATCGCTGGAAAACGGAGGCACTTGGCACTCAGGGCTCAGAAGCCAGCTACGCGGCACTCTTAACGTCAAGACACTTTGTATCAAGTGCAGCGGCACATCAGCCCCATGCCGTGCAATATATTTTCTAATGCTTGTTTTGAATCATTTTTAGGGGCCGGGGGACAGGGCCGGGCAGGTGGTCTGGGTCGCCAGCTGGCAAATAAAATAAATTAGTTGCAGTTGAAAGGTGGCTCAGACACAAAAGTCAACACGCAACGCGCGATGGAACCGCAAACAAACGCCAGCTGCTGGGCGCAGATAAAGTGGCAGGCAAACAAGCCGAAGGAGCAGGACGACGCGGTGGAAGGACCTATGGCAAATCAGCTGCCAAGGCACCGCAGCTTACTGGCAAATATTAAAATGCGAATTTTTATGCTCGCTGACATTCGAGCCTCCTACTCCTTCGCCTCCCTCCCCCTGGAAACATAATTCTCACTATGCGGGAAATGGGGAAATGTTCCCCGTTCGGTGCAGAGAGAGAAAATATTATAAGCTTTCTATTTTATTTTATATTTCCGAGCTTTGCAGGCAACTTTTCTAGGCTTGAAAGGCAATATTTAATAAAACTTATAAAAGCCTTGACAAGAACTTAACATTTTGATAGAGAAAGTGCGACTCGACTGGTGATGCTGATCATGAATATACCAACTTTATGGCGTTGCCCCAATTTTGTAATATTATTTGCCGTGTGCTGGCTGTTCTTCGTTGGCTCCTGGCGCCTGGCGTATCCTTTCGGCAGCATTTTCTTTGCCGCGTGCGCACATAAATTAGCTGCCACGCTAAGAAATGGCGGCGGGCAGCAAAGGTTGTCCCAACATCCAACAACCAACTCTCCCCGCTGCGGTTTGTTGCGCTCTGTGTTTATGCGGGTGGTGCGGGTGCTGCCACTGTTGCCGGTGGCGCCGTGGGTGCATTAAACCAATAAATCAGCGAGCCACTGCAAAAAAAAAAAGGAGCAAGAATGCTGAAAGCTGAAAGCAGAAAGCGGGCAAACTGTTGTCAGGCACTCTTTGAGCCACCAGCGCTGCTCTGCATATTTAATCAATATACTGGAGCACAAAACATGAATTAATCTTGGCGCCCTTTAAAGCGCTCCGCATTTTCACCAACCACACGCACACGCATACACACAGCAAACAGCACAAAGCCGGGGAAAAGGCATTTTTAATTTAGAGAAATTCTTGCGGCCATAAAAAGCTTGTCGGGCAAATCAATTAAATTTAAATTTTATCCCATTAGAGCCACATTAAATGAGTTAAGTCATTTGGGGGACAGCGTGCCGCTTGCCGCGTCTTGGCCTTCTTTTATACGGCTTTGAAAAGGGTACAAATGAATTCATTTTATTTTTTGACGCACATAACCGCCCCTGACCGCTTCCAACACCATCCCCCTCCTGGGTGGCCTTTTTCGCCATGCCCAACCCGCCGCTGGACGCAATTAAAATGCCCACGAGCTACTAATTTGCCATGAAACGGCGGGTGGCGCGCAAAAAAGGACGCCTGCCGCCTGCCGCCGGCCCGACAGCCGATTTAAAAATGCTGCCGAAATTTAAGAGTTGATGGCTATTAATTTATATTATGCATGATTTGTGTAGCATTTTTCTGATGGGACAATCGCTTTTGGGCCCCGGCCGGCTGTCGGTTCCCAGAATTGCTCTCTGCATTTTGCGGTGTATGCCATTTCCACCATGTGCGAGTGAATTGTATGTACGAGCGCTTTGGGCGCCAGAGAGATGTTTATGCAAATGAGTGAAATATTTGGGTCATGGCTCGGAAAGGCTCTCATTGGAACGGGATGAAACTAAACCTTAAACGTTGAAATAATTACAGTGATTAGGCCATTGGGGCCTGGTAGTGAATGGTATTTAATAACACTTCAAAACAGGGAGAATTGCTTTCGAAATATAAATAAAATTGGCAGGGAAACCTAAACTGTAGTTCACTGTGAAAGTTACACTTTTAATTTAGTCCACAATTTTTTTAAAACAAAAACACCTAAACTTAACAACAAACTTAAAAAAGGCATAGGATGCCATTCTACAAAAAGAGTAGCTAAACTTTGAACTTCAAAGCTGCTTCTAGCCCGATTGCCTTGAAAGTTTCTCCAGGATCTCGCCTCCCGTCGCCTAGTTCCCTTTCTTCGTCCCCCCAAAAAGTCACAAATTGGGCATATATAAATTAGGCCATTTCGTGCCGTCATGTGAATGGGGGCGTGGTCGCTGCCATCATTTATAAGCAACGCCCCCTGTCTCCGCCTTCGACTGCGTCGCATAGCCACGTCCATCTGTCGCAAGGAGATTTGTAGCGACAGGGACATCGGCAATGACATCGACATCGACTTGGCAAAACGACGGACACATTGCGACTGAATCGCTCTTTTTGCCCATCCACCGACATCGTCGCTCTTCCAGCCAATTTCTGCTGATGTCTGCCCAAAACTTCACGCTGGCCAAGTAATTATCGAGCTGCCTGGCATCCGGCGCACTGCACTTGGCTCACAGCTCACAGCTCAGAGCTCAGAGCTCTGAGCTCACAGCTCACAGCTAAGCAAAGTCGAAGCGTTAATGCTGCGTGTCGAAGGCAAACTTTGATGGCTTAATCACTTTGGGGGAGGGTAACGAAGGCGATGTAGGATCTAGAGGAGGGAACCTGTGCTCCAGTTAGCTATCAGCTTGTTATTTGCTTTGGGGGATTTTAAAGTGCACGTGTTTACCAGGCAGCGTCTTAAGATGCTACTGCTGCTAAAAACGTGCCTGAGGGCAGTCGAAGATTGCACTCAAAGAAATTGGGAAGTGAAGAAGAAGAATAATACGAAAAAATTAAAAATTATTAAGTATTGACCAGCGTTAGCTAATTATGAATAATTGTAAAATTCGTGAATTTTATAAGGTATAAGCAGTCATTGAATATGTTTGGGATAAACTTGGTGATTTCCAAATGTATTTAATATCAAGAAAAAGTCGAATAACTCTATTTTATTTTATTTATTTTAAATATTTAAAAACCTTGATATTTTTTTGTTCTCTGCTAGTGAAAGGGAGAAAGGGTGCAAGCGACTGCAGCACTCGGTGCACAGTCAAAGTCATAAAACCATTTAATTATATTAAACTTTTAATTGCGTAGACAGCTAAGAAACACGCAACCACACACACACACACACCTCAAGGAAACTGCAAACATATGCAGGGGCGAAGGACGCAGGAGCAGGACTCACAGGATTCACAGCGGCACACTTAACCAGAACAAGTTGGTGGTGTTGCAACTGCCGCCGCCGCTTGGCGTGCCCTGCTACTATGTAAATGCAATAATAAAGTTATTAAAAGTGTCATAACAACTCAAGTTGAAATAGCGAAAAGTTTTCACCAGTTTCTTGCTTTATGAAGGCGACCAGTTACCAGCTACTAGCTACTAGCTACCAACTTCCAATGTTGAGGGTAAACCAGGAGCAAGAAAGAGAATAAACTAAGGCAAGATTCAAAGGACGAGGAAGACCCGCAGCTCAATGGCCAAGCAATTGATGTTTAATTGATCAATTAGTCGGTGCCTGCACCAAGTCCACCCCCAACCCAGACTCACAAACAGCCGAGGACGTATTAGTAGGAGCAAAAAAGTAAATAAAAACTAGATAACAAGTTAATTAAAAGTGTAACTACCTTTCATTTGAAGATCTAGGCCAGGGAGAATAAATATACCATTTGAATTCTACACTTTCTTAATTTCGTAGAGAGTCAAGGAAGGTTACACACTGATAACTTGTAAATAAAGTATAAATAATTATTATTTGTCGCACAAAAACTATAGATAGGTATATCACCAGATATTTCCACTTAATTATTTACTCTAAATCTTAAATATTATTTAATTAACCGACTTAGAGCAGCTATTGTCTCCACCGCAACTATGGATAAGGCCCCTATGTCCGCCCGTGTGTGTCTGCGCCCTCATGAGTGTGCGTGTGTTCGCTGTATTGGAATTGCCCACATCAAAGCGGCATATAAGTATATTGACGCTCATCAATCAAATTGATTTATGCCAACAAATCATTCATGAGCAATTTCCCAAAGTGATTATCTCTCCGCCAGAGACGGGCAATGGACCGCCTCTGTTCTTGCCACGCCCCTGCTGTCCCGGCTGCCCCCGCCAAACAGTACGGCTCAGAGATGGCAAACGCAAAAGGCATGTTAACTGACAGCCAGAAGGACAACGGACAGGACGCACATAGACGACGGAAACGGTGACTGCGATTCCGACTGAGACAGAGACACAGAAAGAGACAGAAACGGGGGAAAGGGACATTGCCGTTGCCAGTGACTGACTGATTGACGCTTGACTGTCTTCATCACAAGCAATTTGGCCAGCAAACACACCCGGACACACACACACACACACAGAGATACCGACGGGGCCAGGATCCTGAGCTCGGAATCCGCCATCGCAGAAATCCCAGAATCCGGCAGCAGAAACAGGGCCAGAATCGAAAGCCGGTCCGTAGAGATGCTCTGCCGAGATTGCGTGCCCTCCTGGCGCCCGCCAGCTTTGTGTGCCTCGCAGAACTTCACAGACAGTTAATAAAGCTCAACTAACAGCGACGACAGCCACGCCCCCGTCCTTGCGTTCCATCTAACAGACACCCACCTAGAAAGTCACTGAAAGAAATATAGATATATCGATAGATTTATATGGGAACTAAAAACCAATTAATATTAAATTTAATATTGCCTACATGAAATTTTAAAATATAAATATTAAAATATATTTTAAATAAATATATAAATATTATATTTAGAAACAATTCTTTCGGCTCGAAATGCTCCCAGTGCTGCGTTAGCATCCGTCATTCGCTATTGAACCAACAGCGCCAGCAGCAGATCGGCTTGTATCATATTAGCCCCAGTTGCTTATAGCCCGGCAATCAAATAAATTTTCACGGTAAGCGATCAAAGGCAGCGATTGCAGCGACGGACCCCGGACTTTCTCTGCAGCATTTTTCAACCGGCCACCCACGGCCAGGCAAGCATCCCCACACATGTAAGGGCGGGATTGAGCATCTCACTTTGCCTAAGGCTTTTGATTGATTTGGTGATAAATTGAGGAGGTGGAAACTGAAGCGGCCAACAGATTGCCGGCAGATTGGAGTCATGCGAACCGGATAGTCGGAAGAACTACGACGACTAATTGCCGCCATCGAGGGCTGAAAAGGTCAAGGCGAGTGTGCAGTACGCAAGGGATGCACTCAATGAAAATCCTCAATCAAAAATGGGTAACCTATTCCACGTTGCCTAGGTAATGGCATGGTTTTTATAGTTTCATAATTGGGGCAAAACATTTTCTCCCTTTAACCTTTAGAGGTCTCACAGGTGACACCTAAGCTCTAACGAAATCACAAAAATTCTCATCACAAGCGCCGTGGGCGAGTGTGAAGAGGAGCGACAGCTGTGTTGGGCTCATGATTAATGTTAGCAATTATCTGGCACAAGTGTCAAAAATATTTAAATCAATTGTCGGGGGGCGGGGGTGTCTGAGTGCTGGGTTGGGTGGGAAATGGCGAACAAAGGCCGAGACAAGGCGGCAGACAGAAAACAAGACAAGACAACACAATTCGCGCAAATTGAGCATGATGAAGAACGGGAGATGGCGGCTGCTGCTGCTGCTGCTGCTGCTGCTGCTGTTGTTGTTGTTGTTGCAGATGCTGCTGCTTGTCAATGCCAAGAGATGGGTATTCCTTTCAACCGACTCGCGTGCCTGCTGCTTCGAGATCGGGAATCCGGGGTTCTGGAACTTAAAGACGATGACGATGACGGGCGCGACGTAAAAATGAAGTGGGAGCAATGACAGCAGCGACGTGTCAAAAACATATCATTCATTTATTTTCTATCATAATGACACACACACACACACATTGTAGCCAAGATGCTGACAATGCCCTTTTCGCGCCCGTCAGCAGTTGCATTATTATGACGATGCCGGGGCGATATATCATTTATCATTGCAGCCCGGGTGAAGTCGAGTGAACTCAGTTGACTTTGACTGCATATGCCAGCCATAAAAAGCCCCTTAAACGGTCTTTGTTTTTACGCCAGCTTTAAGTCCTTTGTCAAAAGAAATTAGTAAATAAAAACAAAGCACGCCTCGAAGCACAAATTAAATTACGCCACTAGCGAGACGAGAGCTGCACAATTATGAAACGAAGAAGGCGACGCGGCGGGCGCTCAGAGGACAGCGAACATTTGGCTCGTTTGTATGCGGCTCACACGGCGTATGTGTAACAATGGACTAAAAGTTGCGTGAAACGTTTTAACAAAGATTAATGCCTGCGACGGCTGATGATTTTTTGAAGATTAATTATGCGATGATGAGGCCGAAGACAATGACAGCAACGGCAGCCGGCTAAGGAGCAACAGCGGCAGCAGCGGCATCCAGCATTCAGGGTAGAAAGTAGGAGCGGAAGTTGCTGGGCTTGTTAAAGGATTACGAAATTTGTAAGCACGCGCCTTCCGACCATGTGTGTGCGCTCTTCTAAGTGTGTGTGTGTGTGTGTGTGTGTGTGTGTGTGGTGTGGTGTTGCTGTCAGTCGTGTAGTTATCCGTTATGAATGCCAACGAAGGATACCAACATAATTATGACAACAAGCGAAAGGCAAACAGAGAATTTCAAATAAATTAAATGAAATATTTCGATTTTTCATGGGACATAGTAAAAGCAGTTGTTGCTTAGAGTATTAAATAATATAAGTCATCTAATTTTCCATTCCCAAATAGAAGTTTAGTAGTTGCAGAAATGAAATTTCACTTTAATAAAACAGTTAAATTTCAAACCAAAAATGTAGCATTTCCACGAATTTATTCCTTGCTTCACCCCAAAATATTTGAACTTTTGTTGGTTTTAAAGAGTCTGGGCTTGCTGGCCAGATTTAATTGCCTCTACCATAACTTTTCATATTAAACGCGCCGACAATTTATCTATGGGCGGCAGTGCAGGCGTGGCGGCGCTTAAATATGCCACGAGCCGGGGGTTCAGATTCAGATTCCGATGCAGTTTCGGTTCCAGGTGCAGCGATGCAGAGGGGCACTTGCTGCACCGAGTGCGAGTGGTTTATGGCCGGCCAAAAGTTTAACGACAGAAGTGCAATGGCAGTGGGAACTGGTCACGGATTCAGAGCGTTCGCCGGTTTCGCTTCTGTTGTTTAATTTATCAGACAAGGAGAACTGTTGCGCCACACAACAGGACTCTCTACTATACTATATATGGGCGGGGCAGCGGCAGCGGCAGCGGCAGCCGTTGTGCGCTTAAATGCATTTAAGTTGCTTAATTTTTATGGCCAAAGATTGCTCGAGCAGCTGTCCGCCACGTTAACGAAAAAGCTTTTAACAATTAAAATTAAAAAGTTCAGCATTTATGCAACGCAAAAACCGAGTGCAGTGCAAATGCCAGGCGTGGCATAATCAAATTCTATGTGAGCATGCATAAAAGTTGCACTCGCATGGCACTCGCATCCCCACCCACACTCACGCACGGTCTGCCTGGTGAATTGTGTGCACTCATTTGTGGTCATAAAGCATAAAACGCATAAAGTGGCGTTACAATTTTATGGAGCCCCAAAGTCACAGTCGAGCCGAAAGAAAAAAAGGGAATTCCTGGAAGAACAGGGAATCGAATATAACTTACCTTTTCTAATATTATTTTACTTTGTACATAAATATAGGGAATTTTATTATTGAAAATATATTTTAATTTGATTCTTAACTTTTATTCAATAAAAAAGTATCTAAAAAGAATACTTCAGTCTCTGTTAGATTGTCCCTGAATAGAAATTACTTTTCGGGTTTGTAGTGCGAAAACTGTTTCAATAAAAATCTGAAAAATTGGGAACACTGCAATTCTGCTGATTTTCCTATATCCTAAACTCTTTTCCACTCCACAACGCCACTCCGATGCCAAACAGTTGTCATAGCTTGCCATGGCTGGGGCAACTCTACATTGGACAATGACTACGGCAATGATGATGATGTCTGCCACGGTTTCTGGTCCATGGAGCAGAGAGAGAGAGAGAGAGAACGGGAGGAGTTTGGACCACCAGACCATCAAGCGACAATGTAAATTCTCTGTTGAGCTTTTTAATTGTGAATATTGCAGCAGTGTCAGGCAGGACCTTAATCGGGGTGGCAGGAGGGTCTGTAGTGAACTCGCTCACACGCGAAATGAATGCGAATTTTCGCAACTACTGGGCGACGGGTGTTGGGACAAAGTTATAAATAATAAAAAAGAACAAACGCCACAAATAAAACCCAATTCGAAGGCAACGGGCAAAGTGTAAAGTAGACGGCAAATAAATTGCACGGCGGTTGGGGAGCGAAGTCGTCAAGGGTTCTGAGCCGCTTTTAATGCAAATGCAGCACAAAACGGACGGCGCTGGCCAAAAGTGCAAAATTGTGCATTTTAATTAAGGTGACCGGTCTCCAGCAGCCCAGTTCCAGCACAGGAACGGCACCGTCTCGTCCTTCTAGTTAACTTTTGCATTTGCATTTAGTTTAGACGCACACACAGCCGCGTAATTTACAGCTCTTTTAATTAGCTGCATACCAAGTTTTTATGAGAATTTACGCGTGCTCTTAGAGCGGCATATTGTGCACTCGAAAAAAATAAACTAACTGACGATCACATATTTAATTAAAAATAACTACAAAGGCTTATAGAAGTGAGTGTAAACAAAAATGTACATACATGCTACAAATTATCAATTTCAAATCAATGGCAATAGTATAAACCAGGGCACGTAAATAATCATTATTATTGATTTTTTTAAACAAAAAAATCATCCACTTGGAAAAGTCACATAAAAAAAAGAATTATACCAATCGGCTACAATTGGGGTGCTCTTTCAAGATGCGCAATGATTACACAATTACCGATTTTGTATATATTGATCAAATTTTAATCATTAATTTTTGAGTTTTATTTTATCGCTCGAAGAATAATTATAATTATTTAAGCGAAAAAATATCGCTCAAAAAATAATGATTATTGTATGAGCGATATTTTTTTCACTCAGAATATCGCTCGAACTGCAATATCTCCCTTCTGAGGGGTTTCTTTTGAAAAACTTTTATACGATCCTGTGAAGCAAAAGCAGATGAACCCGAAAAACATATTTTCAAATTTTAAAAATCAATATTTATATAGTTTTTTTTTAATTAAAAATAAAAATACGACTGAAATGTATAATATTCATACACATATAGCCTACTGCTTCCATTAACGAATAAGCACTAGCTGTCATATTTGTCTATGCTGGCAAAAGTAGTTCACGCCGTTTCAGCAACTCAAGTCAGCGTGGAAAGATCGTTTTCGGCACTTAAATTAGTATTGACTGATTTAAGAAGCAACTTTTCTCCAGAGTCATTGCAAAAGCTGTTGTTTGTAAAATTAAATAAATCATAAAATTTTAAAATTGAATTTTTGCAAAAATGTATTTTTGGGGTTTGTCTACTTTTGCTAAAAAAAAATATTGTTTAAGAATTCTCTTTGAAAAAGGATTTTGCACTTTTTGCGGAAAATAAATTGAGATAATAATAATAAATATTTAAAAAAATTCATTTTTAAGTAATTTTTTTTTAATTTAAAAAAACTATATAAATATTGATTTTTAAAATTTGAAAATACGTTTTTTGGGTTCAACTGCATTCGCTTTACAGGATCGTATAAAAATTTTTCAAAAGAAAGAAACAAACAATAATCATTATTTTTTGAGCAAAATTTTTTCGCTTAAATAATTATAATTATTCTTCGAGCGATAAAATAAAACTCAAAAATTAATGATTAATGATTAATGGCAGTGAAAATATATATCAATCAATAAATAATCATTAAAGGTTGATTTTTATTTTTTTACTTATAATGATTACGTGCCTTGGTATAAACCAATGCTCACTCGAACTCGCAACTAATGCTAAGCCCAATTTTTTTGTCCTTTTTAGTCCGGAATATAGTTTGGAATAAAATCGAAAATAGTATTTTCTTAATTAGATTTTTCCCGGGCAAAAAGTTAAGTCGTATTTCATGTTAATTTTGAAATTTCCCAGCATCACTCAGCTTAGGGCCACGGCAAACTGTCAATGGGAATAATATAAGCCAATACTCACTAGAAGTCGCAGTTGATGCTACTCTCTATTCATTTTTGCGTTTTTGGGTTGGAAAATAGTTTGGAATAAATTCAAAAATAGTATTTTCTCTTGAAATGTAGCTCAGAGCTGTTCACTTATATTTTAAAAGTAAAAGAATCTGCAATAAAAACTCATTTTTTAAGTAAGCCGATTACTTGGAAATTGTCAAGCATTTATTTTTCTATATTTGCTCTATAAATAAAGGGCTTAAAAAAATCCTTGTCGTAGGATTTTCAAAATTTCATACCATTAACATATTAGTATTTTATTACTCTATGAACTCATTCATTACTTTTCAATAAAAATCCTCTAAACAAGTTACACTAGAATATTTTAATAGCCTTTTGATTGATACTCCTTGGGATCAGGACTCCAAGAGGGACGCTTTAGGACGTATATTCCCCCTTTTTTCTGTATGTGGAGCTGAAGCGAGCAGCAAAATGCTTCGGGCCGTCCGCATGCATGCGCACAAAGAAGGAAATAACAATTGCAAATGGAAATGTGCATAAGTGCCCGCTAAAAAGGGAGCGAGGGAGATGGCGAAAAGCGGCGACTGACAGACAGACATCGTGGGCAGCTGCAACTGAAGCTGAAGCACTGGCAGCAGAAGCAGAAGCACAAGTAGATACAGATACAAAAACAAATACAGATACAGATACAGATACATGTGCAGATGCAATGGCAGCCTCGGTGGCTTTGAGCTCCCTTTGAACGCACCAAAAGTGCAAGTGACTAAAATGCAAATGGCGCAGCGTGTGTGTGGGTGGGTGAGTGTGCTTCGTGTGTGTGTAAATGTTAAGAGGGGAACGGAGCTGTTGTTGTTGTTGCCCCGCTGCAGCGGGCTGTTGCTGCGGGCTCTGCATGCAATAAAATGTTTTACATCCTGTTTATTTTAGTTAAATACTCGAAATTATGTGTTTGCCTAAGTGTATTTGTTAACACAATGCCAAAAGCTTCCCCTCTCTGTGTGAGTGTGTGTAAGAGTGGGAGTGTGGGCGTACTGGAGTGCATGCAAGCGTAACAATGCCATTTTCAACATTTTAAACAGCGCTCTCGACACGAGCTCACTTGGCCAGCCGTTTTTTGTGCATTTTAATGAAGTTTCTCTCTGAACAGAGTTTGTAAATAGAGTCAGCAATTGCTGGGTCAGATGTTAACTGAAACTTGACTTCAATAAGCAGGACAGTCTGACGTCAAAGGGGTCAACTTGTAATCGCAATTAATGTTTCATTACTGATGCCCAGCTCAGATTCATTTCGAAGTACATCTTCCACCGTGTCATAAGTCATTCCAGAGTTGCCAAAGGCTACTCAATAGCTGCTGAGAAATAGAGAATATAGAGAGAGAACCCAATGACTACTCAAAAGCTGACATCAAATGCAAATTTCCGGAATTCGTTTGCCAGCAGAATGGCACGGCGTACGCACTTTACCTTTGTCTACGACAGAAGCACGCAGGAAGCACACAGGAGCCGCAAAGCAACTTCCGTAAAAAGGGGAACGGAACGCAGGCCGGTCCGTGAAGACGGTTGCCGACTCTCTGTTTCGGACATGTGCAAAACGGGAAAACGAGAAAACGGGCATTTAATGTCCTGAGCGCGAACACACTCCTCAAAGGGACCTTTGTGTCGGGACACACACATGCTCCGACCCATTAAAGCCTTTCTTTCTGCAACTGGGTCTAACCCATTTGTTAAATGTAGCGTGATGCTTTGTTTCGAGTTAGTTTAGTTTAGTTTAGTTGAGTTTTTAGTTTTTAGTTTTGCAGTTCCCGGTTTTTAGTTTTAGGCAACATTTGCACTAATGAGTGCACACGCCTCATACTCGATTTAACCAAAATAGCGTACAGTGAAGCATGATGAGATTAAACCCGATTTAAACTTAATACTTTTACTATAACTTTAACTTTAATATATTAAGAATAATGGGTTGGTTATATTTGTTGTATATAATCCAAACTGATGATTAAAAATTTTATTTATTTCCAGCTTTAATTATGAGTTCAATTTCCACGACTTAATTAATAATTTCCTCAGTTACCTGCTGAAATTACAGAGTATCGTCGGAACCTTCATATCTGCAGAATATCAAAAGTGAAAGAGAAATATTTGAAGGCCCAGAAAAGGCTGGCAACACATATTTTTCCACTCTGTACGGGAAATGCACGAAATACATTTTCAATGCAAATGCGCGTGTGTGTGAACGTAAAATATACATAAAGGAATAAAATAAATTCACACGCAACTGTCAATGGTTGCGTATTTGCGAGGACCCTTGGTCCTTGGTCCTTGGTCCCCGTTTCCGCCCCCCTCGAGCTCCGTTTCACTCCCAGTTGAAGGCTGCCACCCACTTGGCACCCACTTTGCCACACGACTTTCCACCCCACCAACCTCGACGACGGCTGCTTGACTGTTGGGTCTTGGGTAATATTTTATGCAAATTGCAAGTTAAGTGTGAAAATAGTAGTGATTGGTTTAATTCAGCAATGTCAACCAAATGGACCGATTGGTGGGCCATAGGGCGGTGGGTGTTGGCATCGTCAAAAAAAAAAGAACAGAAAAACCAAAAAAAATAAAACAGGAGAAAAACGAATGAAAAACGAAGCTGGGAAAGTGCAGAAACAGCAGAAAATCAGCAGGACTGGGAAATGCCGAACACAGAATACTAAAATGACAATTTCCGAAGCGAAGCGCCAAAACCGACAAAAACAAGGCCAGGAAATCGACTTGTAGTTTTGGTCATATAACAAATGCACTTACTGATATTAAATAGAATTTTACTTTTGATTGTTAAGTAATAAAAAATATTCTCTTATTTTTAACCACTGTTTTAAGAAGTTTTTTCCTAACCACGCTGAGGCATTTTTATTCCTCTTCATTTATTGTAGTTGTAGTTGTGTCTTAAAACTTTTATACGCCTCATAAATAAAGTTATTCACTTTTTATGACTTTTTTATATTCTTCCGAAGTCTAAATCATTTTTATATTCAGTGGTAAGGAAATTATAATAGCAAAAATTACAAAGCAATTGATTATTGCTCATAATAAAAATATAGGATACTTAGAAACCATATTCCCTCGCTGAAAATGAACGGCGAAAGGTATATGCTTCACATGCTTGAAAGAGCATTTGGAGAACGGCAACCAAATAAAAGCAATGCAGATTTTCATTGTCATGTAGCAAAGTCACTCGGCCCAGAAAGAGCACTGGGGGATACCGAGGGAGGCGTTGAGTGAAAAGGGGTTTCTGGGGAAGCAAAAACCAACAGCAATTTCAGGAGCATTTAGAGCAGTCGCCGGTCTGCAGTCCTTTTTGTTTTTTATATAAAATTTGTAGCAGTTTTTTTTTTGGGCTGCCCACTCCGACTTCGACTAGTGCGCTTAACCATTTAGCTGATGTAACAGCCCAGCCGAGCAGCAGCCACCGCCGACAGACAGCACCAGCAGCAGGACCAGCCCCAGCTGAATGTCCTTGTCAGCATTTTGCGCAGTGAAATTTTTTGGTAAAATCTATTTTTCATCTTGGATTATGTGAATACATGAATAGGAAGCAAGAAGAATGGCAAGTTTTATTGTGACAGTTGAAGTTCGCATTCTGTGGATTGGCCTTCGGATTCGCACTTTCCTTTGTTCTCTTGCCACTGTGAACCTGTGACTGTCCAGTGTCCTGCATGGTTCCACAGACCACATTAATTAAATATCAGCATAATTAATTGTTCCTGATAATGCTTTTCAGTGCAAAACGATGCTGATGTAAAATGCACTTTGAAAAACAGGGAAATAAAGAGAGAAAATGTACAATAAAATGCTATTTTATAAATTGAAAACCAAAAGGCATTAGCTAGCATAATATTCGCTATTATGCAAATACAATTAAATTATATTAAATGGTTTGCTAGGTATAGAGCCCGTTCTTGCAGTGTGCTTGTTGCTCGTATGTCTTTTGAATGCCAGCGCATTTCGGGCTTCATTAGAGCCATGTTCTACAAATGCAAGCCCGTTCGGCATGCCTACATATGTCACCTGCCCACCTCTCAAAAGTATGCCATAAAGTATGCAATGCCACTGGACGCCCAGTGTGTGCGGATCTCTTTCTCCGTTTCTCTGTTTCTCTCTCTGGCTTCTCCACATTTCTCTCGCCACTTCCCTGGCTGTGTGCGCACCTGCCTGCAATCGTAATTTCAATAAAAGTTGTTACGTGCACGTTGAAATTTTAATTGAAAGCACCAACCAACCACACACACACTCTCTGCTGTTCTTACTCAAACAGTTCCACTCACACACACTCGCATTTACAGATGAGGCCAAAGAAATGGCATCAAAGATAGTTTCCTTTGTACACGGAAGTCGGATTTTCTATATTTTATCTTGCCGACCTTAAAATTATCCCTTAAATGTAAATAAAAACTTTAGTGGATTTTGGGTGTGTTCAAGGCATTTTTATTTTCTATTAATTACTTAATATGCACTAACATTTTGAGCACAGCTGTGCCCTCAGTGCCTTCTGTGTCCTCGTTCGCGTCCTCGTTGTGCGTCAGCTGCTATTCTGCGACCCTCATCAGTGGAGTCCCGAACAAAACAGCAATGGGGACAACGAGCATGACATTTCAAATGCGCTGCGGCTAAGGAGATTATATTGCATCAGGTTTGATGATGAAAAAAAGATGCGCCACATGTGTCTCGCTCTAGGTTTGCATGTATGCATGCATGACACCTGAGCAAGTGTGTGCAGCGATTAAAATTAACTACAACATTGCTGTTCCCTGGAACCACGAAATGTATTATATATAAAAAGTCGATAAAGATATTGTATTATATCACCGATATTTCACATCTAAATATCAGTTTATCATGTTCAGTCATCATGTTCATGCATTCCAGTCTCCAAGCACAAAATATAAGCACAATGCCAGTCAAATTCTGGAGCTGTTGAAAGAGCGCAAGAACGTTCCTCTACCACTAACTCCATCTCCTGGAGTTCTTCACCGGAGTTCTTATTTACCTTTCAAAATATCCTCCATAGGCCTGAATCCTCACCTTCTTCGCTGGCTTCTTCCAGTATTGAAGGTCGAGTCTGTCTTTCTCTATTCGACATCATATTTTTATGATCTTATTATGACTGTTAAAAATTATTTGATATGATTTTCTTCAAGGTAAGCTATGTATAATGTCTACAGAAGGCGAAATTTATTTAACTCATGATTATGTATTTAGCCAAATATAATTTCTGATAAGATAAGAGTCTTTCAAACCCAAAGTGACTTTTTAAGAACGATTCATCATCATCATGGATGCGCTATACATGAGCTTGACAATCTGCAAAGCTGTCTTAACAGATAGAGACATGACACCAAGTATCTGAATAGTCGGTGGATGCTGAGACTCCCACAGCATAAGACCAAAGAGTTTCCGCTGATCAACACTCAACTCGTACCAGGCCACATTGCAAATGCTCTCATATACCTTGTCATACTGTTAAGAAATAAGGTTTAAAAGTTAGCAAAAATGTAATATGGGTAACTAAAACTCACTCCAAACTCTAGTTTGGTGCCCAGAAAGCAATAGATGGACATGCTGTAGGCTGATATCATAAGGTAGATGGCCAGGGACAGGTTAAAGCCAGACAAATTAATGCTGAAACTGACCATCATTGAGAAGGCCATGGCTATGACTTGAGCGGCAATCAATTCATGGTATATCGCGTTCACCGTGCGACAATAGCTTTAAGTAAGAAATTCAATTCAAATATATTTCAATTTATATGTGATGAATTTCAGAATCTTCATACTCGGTAAATAGTTGATGCCATTTTATGATTTCTAATAGCAAATAATGTCGTTGTTCTTCCCCTTCAATCCGGAAACCCACTGGTGATAGAGCTCTAGATTCCGCTTTATCTTCTAGGGACTCGTTTAGTTCGTCTACTTTAAGCTGCATTAAATCGGCAAATGTCAGGATCTGAGTCAATCCGAGAAAGACAAACAAGTCTCCACCATAGAATCCAACGGCAGTAACTACCATTGAGATCTATAAGGTGAAAATTAATGTGACAGAGGTACAATAGAAGCGGTATGTTTATACATATTTAGATACATTTTAAATAATTTCTTTTTATTGTTTTCCGTCTGCATACTCTTACCAACTGAACGAAGTAGGTGACTGTGTAGCCAAAATTGCTCTCCAGCGGAAGGCCGGGAATCACGTAATTCATCGCTGTGACCCTGGTTCCATCATACATCAGTCTTGCCAAAGGCAGAAAAGTCATTATGAAAAAGGTAATGAAATATCCGTTGCGAATAAATCGTATAAAACCAAGCAGCTTATCGATGTTTGCGTTAAGGGCTGTGCGGTACGATATCTCCCGTTTCTCATACTCTTCATAAATGTTCCTGGTAAAAAGAGTGAGGTTCCTCATGTCCTGCTGCTTCAACAGACATGTCAGAAACTTGCCAAGCCCGTGAACCAGTCCACCTAACATCGAGCTGGCCTTAAGGCTCTCCACCAAATCGCCGCCATTATTGACTGTGGAAAATACGGCAAAGCCCGTATAACTGACAATCGCAAAGATCGTGGTCCAGGTTCTATAATTAAACTGCAAAATGGGAGCCATAACGTCTACGCCCAAAAAATTGGTTAAACTGTTAATTTCCTTGGTGAGCTCGCGAAAGCGATTGGATGGATTCACTGCCACAGAAGTCTTCATGGCTAAGTAACTTTTGTGAGATGTAAATGTCAAGACTTGTCCCTTATATAGCAATATGTTTCTTGTGAACCCACCGTGTGTGCAAATGCCAGAGAAATTATAGTTATTAGTCGCTAATTACGGCTGTGTTATTAAACAAGAGTCGCTTTTAATTGATGCAGTTTAGGAAAATAACTTAATGTGCTGGATAATTGCTGCAACTGTTAATTATTTGTAATTTTCTTAGATTTTTCTAATAAACTTTAAAGTGACCAACGAAATTTTCTTTTATTTACAAAATGAAATTTAGAGTGAGTATCTCATAGAGATACCTATCTCATTCACTGATGTTACATTCACCCAGCGGTCTATTATATTTATTTATTTTTTCTAGCTTACCTTTCAATTGTCCTTATGGGAGAGATTTTTCCGCTCTTGCATCAGACATCGGATTTGGAATGACGAGCGAGAATGGGTGAAGTCCCGACGCGGCTAAAGCCTCGACCGACCACAAGCTAAGTCGTTAAAACAAAGAACCCTATCGGCTTACGGAAACTTTGCTTCACAGCACAGTCCCAGGCTGGAAAACATGTTCACTTTGGCCACTGCCAATTGTAAGTTTTGCATGTAGAGCGCCAAAAGTTTATGCTAAACTTTTGCCATTTTCCATGGATTCTTTTCGCTTGTCCTTTTGTTTTTGTCTGAATTTTAATTCCTTCCGAAAAGTATGTAAATGCTGCCGACAGCAACTATCGAAGGGCTCCGATGTCGTTAGATTTTATGCGAAGGGCTGGTCCAAGGGTATCCCCACAGACCGCCAGGGAAATCTGCATGGAAAGCTGGTTAAACACGGCAAAATATGGCCAAAATAAAGAGTTTTCGACCGGCAAGAAGGAGCTGCGTAAACAAAGGTCTCAACATCAGCATCGCTTACATCGCCGGCCAACGAGATGCGAGACAAGATTCGCCGGGCTTTAGAGCTATTTATCGAGCACTCGACTCAATGCAGCATTAAACCAATATCCTCACTCGATAAAGCGACGATTCAAGAGCAGCAGCACTAGGCCTCAGCAAATATTTGAAGTCCAGCAGCTCCAAGTGGCCAGGAGACACTAGACAATGGACGTGGATTGTGTGTAAGTGTGTGCGATGCTACCAAGAAGTTGCGGCATTAAAAATCAATGAAACTCCTGCTGCCTGCCGCCTTTATAATTGATGACTTAATAAACATGCAGCGGCAAGCCCCCGAAAAATAGGGCACAAAGTAAGAAACTTGACCAATATGCAGGGAAACTTTGTAAATTATGCAAATGCACTTGCCCGGCTCTGGTCGGGTCTGTTCCAGGACTCCACTCCTTGGAGTTCCTGTGTGTGTCTGTGTCGGAGTGCTTAATGACGCAACACGCGCTGTTCAATGGTCCGAGTACATAATTCTCGCTGCAGTTTGCACCGAAGTTTGGGCTACACTGAAATGGAGAAAGAAAATCTTGAGCTTTTAAGAAATGCTTTCCATTTTCCTCACAGCTCGAAAAAGGCAGAGAATGAAAGCCATTTCTCAGTGTATGCCGCACTGCTGGCCAGGTTAGTTCATCAAAGTTGGTTCGAACACAAATGAAAGTTTCGAGCCGCAGCCATGAAAGATGCATGGCGACTGGCCGTGGCCTACCTGCAGCCAGTGCTCGCACACCTGAACATACACCTGTGTGGACGAGGACGTCTGCCTCTGACAAGCGAGCGGCTTTGTAAAGTCAACAAACCAAAAATCCTTAGAAAAGGCTGACCGGTGCAAGGGGGATGCGGCAAATGCAAAAGCAAAGTTTCGGCTAAACTCTTTTGTGGCATCCATGCCATTCCAGAAGAGAACTGGTGGACTTGTCGTGTCCGAAAACTACAATTTTTTCCTTTTCTTGCCTTAAACAGCTCCATTTCCGGTTTCCAGCGTCCCTCGGGTGAGTGTTGCCAAAATGTCTGTTAAGCAATTGCGCCAACTTTTTGGCCTTTTCGCCTGGAGGCCAGTCCGGCAGCAGAACTTTCCAACGAGACGAACGGCAGGTCGTAAATTTCAAAAATTTGAAAACAACTGCGGCGGCGGCTGTGTGGCACCAACAACAAATATTTTTCACGCGCTGACCGAAATTATTTTAAATCACCTGCTGCCCGGCATTTATCATTAGAGCTCGACGTCGACGTCGTCGTCGTCGTCGTCGTCCAGCGACTCGCTCTCCCTAACGACTTCGGCTCAACTCCCTGGGCGGCTACAACGATAGCAAGATTTGGGAAAGAGCACTTTATTTTGGCCAAGCCATTGCCACGCCCCTCTTCCTGCACTGTGTCCTTCGGAGGACCAGCAGCACTCTTTGCAACCCACTCATAATGTTCACTGCTCCTGATGTTATTTTGCCATTTTCGCGCTGGCCTGCGGTTGGGGAGGGGGAGAACTGTTTTGTTATCACAGTGATAAATGGAAAATTATTTTGAATCGAGCAACTACTTAAAAGAATTCCCAAAGGTTGTAATAAATTTTGGCACACAGCACACCCACTCCCCCACTCCGCCACTCGCACATCCACACTCACGCTGAGCTCATGCAGGCTGGGGGACATGCGAGGAAGGACAAGTTGGTAAGACCGAATCCAAGTTGAGCTGGCTTGGTAATGTCCTTTCAGATAAAAAGGTGATTGACGAAGGGAAAGCAAAAGTCATGGCCGAAATTCCACTTAGCAATGCAGTTGTCGTTGTCAGGGAGCAGGGATAAGCAGTCGGCGGGCGTGAAGTGGGCGGCGCAAAGCCAGGAGGGAGTGCCTTGAGATCCGAATTCCATTCTGGCATGCACTTAATTTGTATTGGGAGTTGGGGACAAGGTGCTCCATAGCGACTGAAACGAAAATCGACCATGAACCGATTCGCTAAGCCAAAGCTTTTCTAGATCTACACAAAGCAAAATGAAAGACAGTCTTTTTCTATTGACGAATGTATACCAGTGAAGGGAGTAAATGCATTAAGTAAATTAAAAGTTTATACAAGTAAAATAAATAACATGTATTTTTTCTCGAAAACTCTTTAAACACTCATAATTCTCATAAAATATATAGTATTCCTGGTGGTAGCCTTGTTGCAAAAATGAAAGCATCTGCAGGAGGGTCTCCCGGGACTTGGGGCAATCACCGATCTAAGCACAAAAGCACACGGCAAAGCGAAGCGAGCGCACTCGACGAGCAGCTCTAACAGCATCTATTTTTATTTCATTAGCTAGAAAAATAGCCGGCAAGGTGAGGCCCCAGGCAACTACGCCATCAAAACAAAGCGCAGGACATTGTGGCGGAGATGGTGGCGGTGGCGGAAACGGCAGTCCTGGCCACAAAAGGAAACTGCTTCTCCGCTTCTCAATTAGGTTAGCTTAATTTAAATTTGCTTCGAGTGCCTGGCAAGTGCTTGCCAGACATGAGCAGCTAATATTAGCAAATGCTTAAAGTGCGTCCTAAGTGGGGAAATATCAGGGCGAGCTTTTCTCGAATTAACCTTCGTAAACACTTGTTACGCCTGAAAATGAGAAATTAAAAATAGCATAGCATACAAGACTGGTCAGAACACCTATATAAGGTGGTTTCTAGGAAAAATGGGCAGAAGCTTAAAGTCATTCATTATGCGAAGCATCGAACATCGATTACTCTCAGCAAAAAACTTCAACCCAGGGATTCGGCCACCTACAGATAAATACTTACAAGCAACATGGATTTTGAAGATGAAGTGGAGGTAGAGTTACCTCACTTCGCCCGAAAGTTTCGGGTGCCCGGTGATCCGATCCTGTTGGCCTCATACGAGCTCTTCAAGCCCTCATGGCAAACTGAGAATCTTAACAGCGAACGCAATCGCGAAATTTTTGCCGAGGCCTTCATTGAAAACGGACTGGACACGCTGGAAAATCTGTGCGTCACGAGCTTGGCCAAGCAGGGTATCCGAGGTTTTTCACCTGTTTTTCTGGAAAAACCTGCGCTAATGAGGGTATTCTTTGACGCCCTGGATGTGGAGCTGCCACTGCAGTAGGTACAACCACTAAGCTGGGTCTTCTATGGTTAGTAATTTTTGAAAACAGGGAATGTTATTTGATCGACGACCAGCGCTATTGGCGGCGCGTGGTGCTAAAGAAAACGCTGGACAAGACGCTGCACCTGAAGCGCTGGAACGAATTCGACTGGAAGTCGGAGGGCGTAAGCCGGAAGTTTGTGGAGCTGGTTGAGTCCTGTCCAGTGAACGTAGTGCCGGAACAGAATCTTTGCGCCTTGGCGCAAACTGTGTGGGAGCAAGTGAGCTCCATGCACATCCGCAGGCTGCAAGCGCTGCCCGATAGCGCGTTTCAGAAGCACCTCGAAAGCGATCCCGAACAGGACATAACCTCCTCATCCTCGGAAGAGGAGGAGATCTCCGACGATGAGCCCGATACGGATATGGGCGAGGAAGAGGAAGAGGAGGAGGAGTCTCGTAAATCCGAGGTCGCCATTCAGTTTTGGCAGGTTTCTGAAGATCCAGAAATCAATGAGCGACGTATTGCCCGGCATCAGCGCAACGCCATCCGGCAGCAGGCTCGCAATATGCTGGCAAAGAAGCGAGCAGAACATCAAGAGCGTAATGCGAAGCTCCGGGCTCAGCGAGAGGCCATGAAAGTCAAGGAAGTCAAGAAGAAGAAAAAGAAGAAGAAGGAGAAGCCCATCGAGGATGTGTTCAGTATAACAGTGGCCCCGGAGCCTTCGGACGATGAGGACGACAAGCCGGATATGCGTAACAAGCAGCTATTACTGAACCGGATCAAGCGCTACGACTACCCAGCAGAGCACTGCCACCACATAAATCTTTCCTTTGTCCATTTCTTTCAGAATCTGGTCTCGTTCACTTTGGAGTTTTTAGGGCCGGATAATGTCAAAGACTTTCACAGGTCAGTAGATCCTTAGGAAGACTCGATATATTAATAACTATTTCGTCCTTTTGACAGCCGCTACATGAAGTTCTCGGATAGGGATATAGTGCGCCTAGCTAAGGGACTATGCGAATTGCCAAACCTGAAAATCTTTAAACTTAGAAACTGCCACTTGGACCCCAGGAAATTTCACATTTTGGCTCGTAGTCTGAAGACCTTGGATTCCTTGGAGGAGGTGGACTTTGGCTACAACCAAATGCCGGACGAGTGCAGCGATGCACTGGCCTATCTGCTGCAGCGACCCAAGATGTACCGCATCCTCCAGTTGGAGTACAATCGTTTGGGTGCCAAAGCGGCCCTAATGCTGGGCAAGGCCTTTAACGAATCACAGAGCGGCGTGCTGGAGTACTTGGGCCTGGCTCACAATCCTATGAACGAGCTGGCCATTGAGTCGTTCGTCTCGGAGCTGATCGGCACCCCGCATGTGCTGGCCCTGAACATCTCCGGGCTGGAAAACACCAGAGGCATACTGGCTCGTGGAATCGGGAAGCTGCTGCGCAAGCATAAGCCACTAATAAGCCTGGAAATGGCCGCCAACAACATCGGACCCACTCACGGAGACAGCATTCTGAGGAGTCTGGAGCACAATCAAAGGGTATGCTAGCAACATAAAAATCAATCTATAAATCAACTTAAATAATACTCTCCCACAAGATCTTGTATATGGACTGCCGTGATTGTGACCTGAACAGCGTTCAGGAGTTTGAGGTGGACATAATTGTGCGGCGCAACAACTACATACATGAAAATATGCATCACGGAGAGAACCTGTGCGCGGTGATCAAGGAGCGGCGTCATCCGATTGTCCAGGGGATTGAGGAGGACTATGAGCGGCGCAGAGAATGCCTGAAGGTGAGGCCCAAGTTCTCGAGCTCCAGCGTAGAGAGCGTACCGGTCGAGGTGATCGAGGAAGAGGAGGAGAAGGACATCTGGACAATTCTGGGACTTAGAGCCCCGTCTGTGGCTGTGAAAGTAGAAGAAGTAGCGTTTCGACAGAGCGTCAGTTCCGATTTGTCAGAGAATAAAGAGCCGTTCGTCTATGAGGCCAACAAGTTCAATCTGGAGGAGTTCCGGCAGTCTGTCTACTTGCCAGGTCCTAAAAATCGTTTTTTCTACCTGCAGCAGAACAGAACGCCCTGAAATCCATACTTTTACACCACAAATATTCGGTACAACTATTTACCACAAATATTCACATAACATTGTACTCTTAGTATATTATTGCAGTATTAAATGGTTCACTTGGCCGGACCCAGTCGTCTATCTGCATCCTTTCGGCGAGGCGCAATCTCAAGGGCTTGGAATGTCGTTCGACCTAATGGTCACTTTAAGCCCCTGGCATAAAGTGCCGCGCTGGCATAAACCGAAATCTAATTAAGTCGCTGGCAACGTGTTTGCCTTCGGGCACGCCCACGAAACCTGCGGGTGGAGGGGGCCACACCCCATTTGAAGGTCATTCTGGAGACGCGAGGGGAGGTAAGGCGGGTGCCAGAGCACTTGCACTAGAAGTGCAACAAAGTTGAGCAGTTTGCATTTAAGCAGCGCAGATTTGGGCAACAGTGTCGCCAATTTAATGCCGGTCCCTCGCCGGTCCTCTGTCTCACCATCTACTTTTACTCCCCCGGCAATGACGCTGACACTGGGCTACTGGGCCATAAAAGACCCAGAAGTATGCACTCAGACAAACTGTTGCTTTAAAAATATTCAAAAGTGGGCGGAGAAATTATTTTAATTTAATTTAAAAAACTAATTTTAAGCAGAACTGACAACAAAGTGTCACTGACTCTAGTTAGTTTTTTAGTTTTCGGCTAATCCTGAGACTTTATGTATTCTTTTTGTTTATATTTTTATAATAATTTGTTTTCCTTAAACTTTCTCTCTAAAAATAAATCCTTTAAAATCAAACCACTTTCCAGTACGATTTTGTCACAGTGTTTGGGAATGCACGAAAGCAGATTGAAGTTCCTCTTGTTAACAAAGCCAAAGCTCAGTGAGCATAAACAAATTAATGCATATGCCCGGCTCGCCTTAGGTGACGTGAGTCTATCCACCAATTGGGAGAAGTTGCCAGGAAGTGGGTGCTTAATGGGATGGGGGCGGGCTTCGGGACCCCGAGGTGCAGAGTTCAGCGCCCCCTCCAGCTCGTGAGGATTCCCATGGAAGAAATATGTGCGCTTGTAATTCAACTTATCAACGCGCCGAGCCACAAACTTTTCTCATCTACTTAACGCAGATAAGCGGCTGCCTTTTTCGCCATGTTTACTGGCTTCTAATTTGCCCAGCCAGAGATACACAGATAGACACACGCTCGTAGACCAAACACTGAGACACTGGCGATGCGTTGATGGCGTTAACTTAATTTTCAGCAGGCACTCGACTCCATCCCGGGAAGGGAAGGGAAAAAAGTTGCAAGCATTCCGGCGGAGTCGTTCACAGTTCGCCGTTCGCCGTTCGCTGTTCGCCTTTTTCTGACTTCTCTTGTGTGAAATAAAATTAACTAAATACGCTCACGAGTAACATTCATAATAAACATTAAGCAGCAAGGGCGAAAAAAGTCGAATAAATATAAAAAATAATATTTGCCAGACGACTCCTTTTTGCGATTACGCCGCTCTGGCCGTGCGGCCAGCGTTTTCGGGTTTCAGTGGGTCTGAGGCGAGCGGGTGAAATTATGGCATAAGTTACTTAGGAAGGAAAGCTGGCTTCTTGGTCCCCCAGTCACCCAGCCATCCAGCCATCCAGCCATCCAACTGTCCTCCCATTCAGCCCCCTCCCTGGACGGAATCAACTTGGCTACACTTTACTTTTATGTGGCGCGCTCGGAATGTACTCGCTGGCGAAATAAAGATTCAGATACAGAGATACGCAGCGAGCGCCCAGATACAAGCACATTTTTAGCGATAAGCGTCATAAAGTTATCGTAAGTAAGCGCTGAAAAAAGTCGAGGAAATAGATGGGAAACGAAGCAAAGAATACTTCCGTCGGGAATTCTTACAGGTAAGTTGTTCCTATGGTATTTAAGTATCTTAAGTTACAAATTTGTTAGTATTAAATGTATATTGTTCGTTTCTCTAAATCATTAAATACAGGATTCAAGTAAATATTATTTATTTATGAACTTGGAAAAAGATATTTTATAATCCTGAAAACCGCTTTGAAAATTAATAGAAAAACAAACAATCAGAGAAGAGAGACTTTAAATATGTATATCAACCAAAAATACTAAAAACTCAATTTAAAAATAAATTATTCCCCATTTCTAACTCAAAAATACAATATAATAGACTTCCTTTCGAATTCCCCCTGCAATGGCTTTTGAAAAAGTATAAATCTTTTCTAAAAAATTACAAACTGGAAGCACTGAATTTCACTGAAGCCACAAGTTAAAGGCACTTCTGGACTTGGTGTGGCGGGCAGCAAATAAAACTATGACAAGGACGTAACTTTTAGCCATCCCATCGGATCGAGGTTCTGGGGTCCAGCAGCAAGTCAATTACGCAATGCCAGCCAAGTTTCGCGCTTTGTTCCTCCCGCCGTTGTCAGTTTAATGAAAGCTTTTCCAGCACTTCGACTCATCCGCGTGACGGGGGTGAATCCACGAGATTTATTTGTCCTGGCTGACTGGGGCTTAAGCAGTCGAACCAGATGGGTCCTGGGGAAAATGTTCAGTCAATATTTTACTTGTTGAATACTTAAGCAACCTTCACTTTTTACCAGGGGCCATGGCTTTGAGGTAATCGAAAAATGCAATGAAAGCTTCCCAGCTATTTCCCTTAAAAGTTCTAATAATTCATTTCAAATGAGTTAAATTCAGAAATTATTAAGAAAAAGATAATTAAAATATTTAAAGACGGCTTTAGCCAGGGGTTTGGTCCTTTAATTTGGCCCAAAAAAGAATAAATAACTGAAATGGAATTTCTGTAATGCCTCACATGAATTCTCACTTATTGCTTTCGAAAGATTGCAAAGTGACTCGCAACTTATTGCGTTGTCTTGGCACAACGTTAATTGTTGTGTACATTATATCGGTGTAATGGCTGTAATCTGCTGGGGAATTAATTTAAATTGCGCACTGAATGGACGAAGGCTGAGGCATATCAAAAAATCAAAAGCGAAGGCCCCTTTCAGAGTGCGAGAGAAATCTTTACAATTTAATTCACTGGAACCATCAGCAGTCGGACGCGGCGGAAGTCGGCTGTCTCGCTATCGTTAATAAAACAACATATAGCCGTGCATTAAGCACACATACATATGTATATGTGCAAATATATATATATATTCGTAGATTCTGTGCCGAGTCAAGCTGTTCTTAAATGACAGGCGGACATGCATAAGTGACAGTGAAATGTTGCACTTGCAAATTCATCGGTTCGCTCTCGACTGCGACTGGGATTCGTGTAATCGCTGGTCATCCATTCAGGTAAATAAATATGCACCTGAATATATATACATACATACATACGTACGTATATATGGCATATGGTGTTGTGGAAATGCAGTAAGTGGTTCACCTTGGGAGCTTTTAATCCAGCCTCGTCCCACCTCTTGAAATGATTAAAGAAACGCGAAAGCATTTCAGACAATTATGGAAATTTAAGTGCATTTTATTTGCATGGCGACACCTTAAAAGGAAGTGCCCTGGGCTTCAAGAATTGAGTGTCTGCATGAAAGGTTTTCTCAATGTTATCCAGAAAATAATTGGTTTAATACTGGTAAAATATATATAAGGCAAAGTTTTAATTAATTTTTAGAATTGGAAATATTATTAAAATAATTTATATACAAAATTACCATTGATAAATACATACATAATATGAATTAATTTTTAATTCCATAAAAATTCCCAATTTTAAAATTATTATTCGGTTTTTTTCCAAACTCAACTGTTGCTTCCTTTAGCCAGCTGCTCGACTTCAACAACGCGCACCTGTCCATTAAAGGTGTGTCACTCCTCTGCCACTCTTTCCATTGCCATCGCTCTCCCAACATCAGCACAGAGATATATCCAGTATATATAGCTGGAAATTGACAGTGCAGACTGCGCAAGCGGGAAATGCATTGCACTTCCGTCATCAAATAGCAATTTTGCAAACATTTGCAATTACTTTTCCGACTCGATCCCAATATTGTATTGATTCCGTGCAAACATCCCACGGGAATGCAATTTACCGCCACCTCTACGGAGTGGGGGCGACGAAAGAATGCTCATCATATTAACGCCGAGCACCGAGCATAAGGCGCTTCTCCTCCGCACCTCAGGCAGACAGTTGGAAAGTTGTGAAGTAACATGCGTAGAATTAAAAGCCCTAAACTATGCAAAACTTACTCACCTCCTCGTACACGAACACCAACTAACTCGGGCCGAAAGGAAACGCTTTTTATGGCACAAAGGCGAAAATTCCCGAGGGGAGGAAGTAAGGGGACAGGGGACAAACTAAAAGCCAAATCAACCCAACGGTCCGGCGTCCAAACAGCAAATGGCGGTCAGAACCATTCGAGTGAGTGTGTGATGACAACAACAAGAATTGAGAAAGCTATATAAAAGCAGACCTTTGAAGGCTGAATACCCTTTCAGAAACTTGGTTAAATATAGCAGCGCAAAGAGTTCAGTCATTTGAAGAATATATTTATATTTTTGTAAATATTATAATTTAATAAAACTCGCAAAGATCCGTATAGGGAATTGTCTCGGATCAACTTAAAAAATAAAGACATATTTTAAAGATATTACGTTACGAATGCCTTTAGTAAAGCGACATGCCCACGGAAAAGCAATAAAAAAGGAAAATAACAACTGGCAACTTTAGTTTTTGACATCCGGTCCATTTAGCCAACGACGACAACAACCTGGCAGCAATCAGGCGCATTTTCCGGCCCGGCTACTGGCTGTGGTTGTCATGCATTTTAAAGCACTCTCGACAAAAGTTGATTTCTCTTTTGACCCATTATGAAATTGCTCTGGCAATTTTGCATAAACAAATTACAAAGCAAACACAAATGCTGACCTTTCGGCACACAAGAAAACAGCGGAGCTGAGAGGAGGGAGGGGGGCAGAGAGCTGGAAGGCTGGCAATCTCAGAACTCACAATCAGAGCCAGACGACCTGCTTTCTGCTTTTGTCAGTTACTGGGTAACTTTTTATCTGCCTGTTTGCATAGGATCAAAAAAGAAATGAAGGATAGCGCGTGCATCCCAGGGCTATTTTATTGAGTCCTTTAAGTTTTTAGTAAATAACACAAAGGCAACTCAAAGGCGACAACAAATTGCCAGTAAATGGGGACACGAAGTGGGTGAGTCCAACTTCTGAGGAATTTCGAATAAGTTTGCTTTAATTTTAAACTGGATTGATTTCCATTAATGCCCACCAGGCTGGAGTTATACTACGTATACAACCTCCGCCAGTTGTCCATGCAAATGATGCATAAAGTTTTGGGTATCCCCCGGAATGTGTGTGCGAGTGAAGTGGTTGACCTTTGATTGCCCGCCTCTTGTAGAATGTTCGTTCGCAGCTCAAATTAAAACCTCAAAGCGGTCAAACAAAGTTGCCTGGAATGTGGATGTGTAACACACAGTTAATGTGTTTCAGAGAAGTATTAATCGATGCACTCACGATGGACGGTTGGACCTAGCTGGTTTTACTTCCCTGGAAAATGCGAGTCACTCAAAGGATGTTCATTTTCCACAGGATTTATTTTACATGTACAAATTTGTCGTTCTGTTTATAACAGAACAAACATAAATATCCTTTTGAAAAGCGCTTTTCCATTGCAGCTGTCCGTATTGCCCTGAGAAATGAAACTCACTCAAAGGGCAACCGGATTAATTTTAAAAGTTGAATTGAATAAAATGGAAGCAGATAAGTAGCTCTCATTAAAAGAGAAAAATATACGAATATCTTTTTCAAAAAGCGCTTTCCTATTACAGTATAAAATTTATTCAGTTTCAAAATGTGACATAACTACAGGACAACCAAAGAAACTCGGTTAATAATTTTCTTCTAAAAATATGAATATTTCCTATATTTATTTTTCTATTACCAAGGTCTGACTCAATGGTAAACCCATAAGTAGTTAAGTCATTATTGATTATTGATTTTAATGTCTAAAAGTGTTGTACTTTACAGAGCACTTTATCCCGAGAAACTGAATTTGTAATTCGGCAAGGCAATTATCGTTGCATCGAAGTCCTCATTGGCAGCAGATCAATTATTACTTTCTGGACTTCAGGACTTCTCCAATTTAAATTGGCCATAACTGATAGAAAGACATTTACACATCGTAATGTGGCCACAAGAATTTTAAAGGCATATAACACGTGTGCATAATTCAGTTCGACTGTCTGCACTCATCCTGGGCAATATGTGAAAAGTGGGATAGAAAAACGAATGGCCTTGTTGTATCGGCCATTGATGCATTTAGGCCAAACCGACCGCATGCAGCAACAACAACTGCCAGAGCAGCAGGGAAAACTATCTCAAATTGATAGATATCCATCCGTAAAATGGAAAATACATTCAATAAGTTTTAGACAAGTTTTATCCATTACACACGGCAAAGAAAGCCGAATTTTGTTGAAAACGAATTCCCCATGCCTGGGCACTTTCAAGGGGCCAACCAGAGCGGTCAGAATGCTAATCTACTGAAGAGACCGCACCTGAACGACAGCTCCGGTGGGGAAGCATAAAGGCAAGGAAAGCTGCAGCAGGTAAATACTCCGCCCAAGAGTCCATCGAAGCCGAAGCCGAAGCCGATGTGTGGGCGAGCCTAAGCGAGGTGTAAGCCCCTTTTTATGTTTGTTAGTCCATTGAAAAAACGTAAGGAGAGACCGATGGTAGAGTTAGACGCAAACTTTCTGGGAAACACTTCAAAAAGTTAATACCTCTTTCAGAATTTAGGGAAAGTTGTATACAAAATTAATTAGAATACATGAAAATCTGTGGAAAATTGCTTGTAAACTTATTTTAAAAAATATACTCACACAAGAGAAATGGATCAAACTTTCTGTATTTTGATGTTTAAAATAAAGATTTATTTATGATATTTATCTTACAATTAAAATTAATTTGATTGCAGTAAATTCCAAACCTTTATTGATTTTTTCAGTGTACATGTGTGGCGTCTACGCCTTCTGCATATGCAGAAGCTCCTGCAAAGCAGGGACAGGACACGCAAAAGCGCAGCACAAATATTGACCGAACTGCTAAAGCATTCAGAGCTGGTGGACAACAATGCTGTGATAGAAGCGGGGGACCGAAGTGATGGCCAAATCCTAGGACTTGACCTGGCAAAAACAGCAGCTGCACCGAAGGCATTGGCTATTTCCACCTTGCCTTTGGCCGTGCACTTCATTTGCGTGTTTCTGTTTGTTTGATTTGCCATTCTCGCTTTCGCCTGCACTTAGCCATATTAATTTTCGAGTCGATGCTTCGATTTATTATGGAAATAACGCTGGCAGTCAACGGCAGGACAGTGAGCTGCGACAAGGACTGCTGGCGGACTGCTGCTGTGGATCAAAGCAATACCGGAAACCGGAAACTGCCAACGGAAATGTACTTTGTCTTTTTGGCGGCGACGGCGGCGTAGTTGGAAAATACTTGAAGCAAAGTATGTCGAGCACAGTCACTGCTGTGCCGCCACCAACACCGGCAGGAAAGGCAACAAAAATCGACGATGACACTGCCAGGAGCAGGAGGCTCCGGCTCCTGCTTCGGCTTCAGCTTCAGCTATGCCATGCCGAAGGCCCAGTTGGATAGACGCCAAGCCAAGTCGAGTCGGGCTAAGGCAAGGCGGTCTAAGGAAATGACTTTTGTACACTAAAAGAAATATAAATTAATATAAACTATTATGAAATTGATTATGAAAAAGTATTGTAATTACATATCAAAATTGAAAGGTATTCATTCTGAAAACTATTAACGAAAGCCTGTACGTAGGCCTCTAGTATTAAAATCCTCCAGCAGGAAAATAGATACAAAATACTCCCTCATTTAATTTAAAGTAATTAATTGAATAAATGCTTAGTGTATGGCTAGGACCTTCCCGCCGCTTTCTGAGCTCCCCGCTTCCCTTGTCACTGCTGCATTTATGCCTCTTAACAAGAATATTTGTCATTTGCTGTTAGCATTTTGGCTAAATGCGAAATTAAATGAAGTGGATTTACATATTTCGTAGCTCGCTGTACTTTTAAGTACACATGGCGGCGGAGCTCGGCTCCCTCGGTAGCCCCCTCGACGATGTACCACGGTCTTTTCTTGTGTTGGCATGTGTAGGAAAAGTCCTTGCGCCATCGCTTTTCCACTCCCCGATGGCGTGTGTTTGCAGCTGCTGCGGAAAATAACTTTTTAATGAGATAAACTCGTTGATTTCTAGATTCTGTGCGCTGTGGTTTCTTGGGTGGACCGTCGCCAGGGCCCCCTTCTCCCCGCGGATTACACAAAGTTGCAAAATTTCTGTGACAAATTTATTTGTGTGCCGCATTATATTGCTCCGGCTTCGTCCCTAGCTCGGGTTTGGGCTCTGGCTCCCTTCGCTTCCTCAACACTCGAATATATCCTGCCTGTGTGAATGTGTGGCAACTTAATGAGCTAGCAGACTGTTAAAGTAGCTCAACAGCTGCTGTTGCCATTGCAGTATTCCATTTTCTTGACTCAGCCGCTGTCTCGAAATTAAATTCAAATATTCCGCTTCTGCGAATGTGCCTTCGTTATAATTTGCCAAAAACTTTTGCCATTTTGGCAACTCTACATTTCGGAAATCTGCCGAGGAGCAGCGAGGAGTAAGAAATGGGCCAAGAATTTCGGTCGCATTTAAAAATGAATGAGTGCGAGCAACGTCTCCTGGCAGGAGCCGAAGGACAATTGCACAGATGTACACATGTGCGTCGTTTCTATTTGATATTTAGCACCCTGGTTGAGTGACAAAGCGAAAAGTCTTGCAAATGCAGAAGCGAGGCGGAAATTAAGGCTAGGACTTGACTTGAATATTGCTCTAAGATTAGATTCAAAAAGTTTCACATAATTTAAGTCCTGGAAATAAAGCTTATAAAACTGTGAACTGATCAATCTCCCTATTATTAAGCCTATAAACAAATTATCAATAGTTTTCCTCATGTTTTTTTACCAACTCAAAAGCACGAATTAGCACTAAAACCTTTATTATTTATCCTCAACAAATGTCCTTAAAATTTAGCTACATTGGACATGAAGAGTTCCCTGCCCAATATTCCATGCAAATATTGACAATCTAGCACTTTAGCCGAGTGCTTCCATCGCCAGCGAGTGCAGCCTGAAACTAATCAAATTACGAAGGATGTCACTGCTGCTTCAAGTCCGCTTCCTTTGGATATATTAAAAATCTATTTAAATATTCGCACTGCAGCCGTGTCCAGGACCGTTCATCCTATGGCATAATAAACTTTGATAACAAAATTTACTTGCCAACATTTCGTTAATAAAGCAACGTTCACCGCCCTACCCAGGAACCCCCAGTTCCGAGTCCCGAGTCCCGAATCCCGTCCGAGATCCTTCACGCTGTGCGTTATACTTTTAATAAGTTGCGACGAGCTGACGACAAAAAAGTTATCATTTATTAAAATTTTTGTCTTTCCAACGTAATTATAATAGTTTGATAAAACATCCTGCGCGACATCCAATACGCCATCCGCCCACACGCCCTCCCGCCCACATTTTTGTGCGTCGACTTCCTCCCTTTTCTGGGACAAAGTTTCGCCTTTAATTTCCCTTTATCATGTTTCAAATTATTAAAAATTTATGCTTTCAACTGAAAGTAATTGAAAATGTTCAATAACTGCTGAGCGGGACAAAGAGTTATGGTCGCAGCTATTGGCCGTTGGACCGTTCTACTGTTTTTTGATGCCAGACAAAGTTGCAGCCAAGTGCCAGAGCGAAGTCATCGACAATGACGGGCGATAGCGTTGGCTATGGTGATGGCGATGGCTATGGCGATGGCCAGAACTCTTTGAGCTGGGGTTGTGTAGTAAAAATTGCAGGCTACACTAAAAGTTAAGTGCGTCATCGTCGTCGTTGACATCGTTGCTCAAAACTGCTGCTGGCTGCTTCTACCTCGGCTTGTGCTTCTGTTGGCTGCCATAGTTTTTAGCAATTTCCTGTGTTTTATATAATTATGCGCACAGCGAAAATTATTAATGAGTCTCGGACGTGCCTTTGTTTCGCCTTGGCCATTGATAGTTCCAGTTCCGCGAAGGACAACCTTTGATGTCAGCTCCCAAGGGGAGTTCACGGAGAAAAATCAAACAAAGCCAAGCGAAGGCTCTTTTCAAATTAATTTTTTATGCAACTTTAAGATTAATATTATTTGTTTATATCCCGCCTTAAAGTACCTTATTAATGTTGAAAGTCACAAGAATATAAGTATGAAAGGGATGCCTTTTCTTGCAACTACTTAATTCATAGAATTAAATTTATATTATTAAGGCTTGTTTTATTTATTTCAAAATTTAATGACATTTCCCTCAGTGTCTGCCATTGACATCTTGATCCGCACGTCTTGTATGAATATCAATTAACAAACAACAGACCAGAAGTCAAATCCCCCAAAAAAAGACAAAAAAAAAAAAATAGAAACAATTGACAGCGCCCCGTGACTCGGGGGACAGCACCTGTCTGGGGGCTTAGAGCCAATCAAACACGGCTGCTGCCTGGCCGGGATCGGGGAAGAACCGCAAAGAGCAGTCGGCAGGCATCTCTCAATAATAAAAGTAAACAAATTAAAACAGACAACAGGGCCACAAAAAAGCGACAGCCACAAGCTGGGAAAACTTTCAGCCGTGAAACGACACAAGTTGGTCAGGTGCAGGCAGATTGAGTGAGGTGGGGGTTTACGGTGGGTGGGTTTAAAGGTGTCTTTATTCTGCACTTCCAAAAAAATATGCTTATATTAATACTGAAATATATAGGTGAAATGTATTATATTTACCTCTTAAATTACAATTGTTTTAAGTTAAGTTCCCTAAAATAAAAGCTTGGATTGATATAATTAAATAATTAAATTTATATAGAATAAAGTATCTACTCTAATATTCTATCTGTATTTCAGGCGATTTCTGGCGCTGACCATGGGATCCGCGCACAGTTTAGCTTACGACGCGTAAGTCCATAAAATCCGCACTAATCTTATGGCGCGCGGTTCGACAAAATGCCAAACACTTTTTGTCAAATCATTCGAGCACCTGATGTCTTGCTCAGGGAAACAGGCCCAACAAGTGCGGTGCTGGGGCCAAGCAGGTGGTGGTGGTAGCTTTTGCGGTAAGTGGGTGGTGACGGGTTCATAAAAGCGCTTTGTCACAGGGCAATTTCCGTGCGGAAATAAACGAGCTGGTCCGGTGCCGTTGCCCTGGTGTCGAGCGTAATAATAGATTTTTAGCAAAGTTGTTAAAATTTCCCAACCCCCACGCACACGGACTCTCGTCCTTGCCCACCCACACCCACACCCACACCCACACACGGCCAAGTCATGAGCCAGAAGGGCCTGGAAGTAAATAAGTCGAAAGAAAAACAATTAAGGCAGATAATAATAATATGAAGAACCGGCAACAGGAGCCGGAGAAAAAGAAAAGGAAAAAACTTTCACTTTAGCTCATTTTCACATTCAGAACTTTGCATTTAACTTTTGGCTGCTCTTCTGCCTTCTTTTTTTGCCTCTTTGCTATCATTTACACTTGATTATGGTGAGATGAGAACGAATACAGTCAGGTTCTTATCGTGTAATTAGGAAAACATAAGGTCCTGTGGCTGTACTAGCAATAAAGATGGGATATGACAGGACTTAGTTATGCTACAATATAATTAAGCAATTGTAAATATAAGTTAAAGTTTGTCGGTGCAACGAACTATAAAAATATTAAGTAAAATAGGTCTTGTTTAGGTTACTTGAATTAAGAAAATAAAGATTTAATACCTATTTTCAATGAAAAATACAAAAAGAAATTGCCCAAGATCTGAAAGCTCAAACTCTTTCTATAATAGAGTCAAATAAATACATAAATTATTCATTATTTGTTAATGATTTCGTGCAATTGTCCTTGCCCATTTTCTCGGCACTACTTCGTATATTTTTTTCCAACACGCCCCTCATGCAGTTGCAAAAAGTTTCTTGGCCGGGAAATACCTCGCAAGTGAAAGGTACACGCTTACGCACATAGATATCATACCCATACACCGCATACAAACCCACGCCAAAAATGTTGATGAAAAATTTCGGTTCGAGGGTTTTTTTTTTTGGTCGAGGACTTGCCTAATTGCTGAAGCTTTTGTGAAAAGAGGGAGAGAGTACCCCGCGCTGCCCGCTAATAGAAATTTAATGGAAATGAACACGTGCGGCAAAAATTTTATGCCCCCTAAGTAGACTGCTGAAAAATTCATGTCCGAGGGCACTTGACAGCCGACTTGATCGGCAACCGATGAGCCGAGTTCCGAGTTCTGAGTTCCTAGCTACCCAGTTCCCCATCTCATTCCAGCTGCGAGTTCCAAAACAAAGAAGAGGCAGGGGCAATAAATATATATGCCACTTGGGGTGGCGGGGGGTGTGAAAACTTTCACCACATTGACAGAGAGCATTTATTACGCAGCGCGTCCTATTCAATTATTCAGGCGCGGCATCCGCTGCTGCCTCCTTAAAGGACCCTAAATAATGTACAATCCTCTGCAGCTGCATTATATGAAAATGCATGTACTTTTTCCCCTGCTTCCACTAAGAACGGAAGCCCAGGAAGGAAGCCAGCTGACGTGAGTCCAAGAAGCGCGACATTTGCTCCCTTGTTTTGCCAAATGGCAAAGTTTTATTTCCGCGCTGCACTCAAATGAAAAATAAATATGACAGTCGACGGCCTCGCATTCGCACTTGCACAGGCACTTGCAGAGGGGCAGGCGAGCAGGCAAGCAGGCGGCTCGGAGGCCAGGACAAAGACACTTGCATATTAAATGACTTTAAACAGTCAGGACAATGCAGCTGGCTCCTTTTTCTGGAAGACGCTTCTACTTCTGCTGCTCCTGGTGCTACTTCTGCTGCTGCTGCTGCTGCTGCTGCTGCTGCGTCAGCACCGCATTAGGTTTATAAATTAGAAATGATGGGACCATGCCCCAAGGGACTGTCCCGGCAGTTCGGTAAGTGGCGAACCCGACTCTGAAATACCAATTAGATTTATCTGGAAACTTATTCCCCAAATATACAAAAACATTTTTGGTTTTCAGCTGAAAAGAGAAGACACATTTTATTTTTAGCATCCTTTTTGTGCATTTTCTTGAGTCAGTTTGAAACGGATTCAAGACCCACATACCTCATTCATACCCTTTCAAGGCGAGTTTTAAGCTTTACAGTGGCGTGAACTCGGCGCGGGGTCATTTGTTCAGCAGGAGCTCAGCATAAGTTATGCAAATGCGCTTATGCCGGCGACAAAAGCCCGGAAAAGCCCGCCAATGTGGCAAATGATCAGCTTCTCATGGCATATATGTATGTATATCTATATCTAAATCCTCCACGCACAATTGCCGGCGAAAAGGGGGTCGCCCTAAGAGATACTAATTGGTTTAATTAAGCAATCACAAATTAAGATGGCACACAATGCAATATGCATTCGAGCGATGCCATAAGGCCGTAATCCATACCCACCACTTGGTTAACGTAATTATATTGCTAGTTTGGCGGCTTAGTAACCATCCCCACGGCTTCAACTGTCTGATTAGAACGGACCTTGTGTGTGGCGAGAAGGTAACCCGTTGAAATCCACTCAAGCCAGCGTCAGGATCATTGCTTAACAATAGACGGGCTAAAGATAATACCGCTGTAAGTTGATACCCTGAAGATGTGTGAATAAAATTTTTATTTTTATTTATTTATAAAGAGCTAACAAATAATTAAAATTAAGAGTTAGCGGTGTAGGTTGAGCTATGACAACTAGGGCCTTCAGCTCGGGTTTTACATGTGAATAAAATACTACAACCTTTTACTCCTGTCAAATATTATTCATATTTATAAATATATTTAAAATATATCCAAGCTTACCATTATTGAATATTAACTAAATAAAAACTTAAATATTATCAATTTATTTATTTTTATTCTTTTTTTATTCAAAATGTACTTTATTAAATCTATTTAAATCCGATTTCAAAACTCTCGCTAAAGCAATCATTTTAGCTCTATTATTTCGACCTTCTCTGTTAGTGCTTGTGGGAGCGGAAAATTCGACGTAGAGTTCGGTGACAGAGTGTGGTTCGTGGGCGTGGCAGCTCGATGTGCGTGTGGCAAACCACATTTGCGAAGTGGTTCATATCCATATCTAAATTAACCGCAGCATCGCTGAAATTTCGGTTTAATTCCCGATAATACAGCAGGCGAGATGGGGTCATAGGAAACCATTTCCACTTGACCTTGCCGGCAGGCTCGCCCACGGCCCGTCTGTGTGCTCTTGCATTAGCGTAGCAAACGGCTAAGTAAAATTTAACCCAGTTAGCTAACTAGTCTGTATTGACTAGTGTTAATTAATTTGGGCCCTCACGTCGGGCAGCTATGTTAACATGTGTTTGCTGTCGTCGAAAGCGGTGAAATTTAATTGGATTGTGACTTATGTAAATGTTAAATGGGAAAAGGAACAAAAAGCAAGTGATGTTTAAATTCTGATTAGTAAAACTTAATTTAAAACTGATACTGCATTCAACAGTATATTTTATTACGTCAATGTTAAGTCTCATCAATTTCATACCTTAAGTTTTTCTTTAAAAACCTTACAAAGTATTAAACATTTTCCTCATCCACTTGCACAAATAATTACTTGTTATATTAATTTATTTCTATAATTTCCTTGGGCTAGAAATCAAGACAATATAATGCAAATTTAGACATTGTAATATAATCCTCATATTTAGATATATTTAAGCTTAAATCGTAATACAGAAGATTTTATTTTAAGCTCTGGAAAATTAAGAAATCAGTCGGCCCCCCAAACAAACGTCTTAATTATAAATAATTTATAAAATTCCATCTTTGCATGGACAGCACGCAACCCAATTCAAGATATTAAAAAGGCGGAAGGAGCTGGAAAAGAAAACAGGAAATGCTTGGGCCATTTATAAGCGTTATGGCGACGACAAGCATAAATGGGCAACGATAATCACAGCTAAAAGTCATCAACATAATAAACCCAAGTTTTCCTTTCATATGCACTCTGTCCGTCCATCCCCTCGGACAATGGCAATCAAAGGGGACTCGAGGGGAGCCTCAGAGTGAGCCGGGATGGCGGATGGGATGAGCAGGGACAAAAGCTAGCAGCAACATTTAAACATTTATGGCAACATATTTGATCACGTTTTCTCAATCATTGCCCTTACGACCCTAATCAAATTTCACCTGATGGCAGCCAGAAATTTACCAAAAACCATGAACACACTGTGCACTGATTGCTGCCGTTGGGGGCTGCTCCCGGAGCAAAAATTTCGATGGATACCCGCCGCCGCCGGGGTGGAGATCCGTTCGTGCGGACAGTTTCGGGGCATCCGGGTACGGATTGGGGGAATGGGATATATTTTGTTTTGATTACAAGTTGACGGTGGCTCCTTTATTTTATTATGAATCTAATTCCTTATAATTCGTAACATATGTTTCGGCCAGAGCCGGGATGGAGCAAAGCGGCCTTGCGCTGGCTTTGAATTACAAATCAGGCAACAGAAGGTCAGCAACGTTTCTTGGAAAATTTAAGTTAAGTTAAGACATCGCTGATGACGTTTCCCCTTTTGAAGGTTGCCTTGCTGCTCTTTTTTGGCGAAAAAGCAACGCCAGTTGGGCCGGCCATTAGACTAATGCCAAGTGATTTGAGTTTTGCATTTTGCCCAAAGGGCGCGCTCCAAACTTGGTGACACTTTAAGGACCTTTCCGGCTGCGTGTGCCCCCGGAAAACAGGCAAACAGGAAAGCTCTATCCGACTGTCGCCCGTATGAATATTTCATGTCAAACACACGTCATTAGAGAGGGATGGAGACTCGAAAAAAGAACCAAGCGAGTGAGATTCCTTTCAGTCCGGTTCGGTTAGTCAGTCAGTGGGATTTCAATATTTTTCAGCGCCCTCGAACGGAGCGAGTCGAGTCGAGACGAGACAGTAGCACCAAAGCCTGACAAAACCAAAGTGAATCGGTCTGCACGGCAGGAAAAACTATAATAAAATTGATCGGAGAAACACAATCTGTAAGGGTTGCCTATTTGTTATATAGAAATAATAATGTTCACTTACAAATTTCTTGTTATTCATGGTGTTTAGAGAGCAGTCTCCTCACTACTTACTTAGTGATAAATAGGAATAAATAGATCAGAGCTATTTTTTAAAACTAATCCTTGTTTAAAAATAATTAAAAAACAACTTTAAATGGATTTATTTTTCAAATTCCAAGTAGGTATCATTTTCTAGAGACTGATACATCATAAAACCCTATTTTCTCTGTGTGCTCATGTGGGTGGGCTCTTGTTTGGTGGGCGTGGCATATGTGCTCTGCTTTTACTGTGGCATGTGCACGAGCCCGTGCATGTAATTTACCTAAAGCTCGATGCGCCGGTAGCATCAGCTCCCCAGCCCCACAGCTCCAATTGCTGATGTTGCCGTTGCCGTTGCCGTTGCCGTTGCCGTTGCAGCTCTCGGAGTAAATGCGGCAGCTGACCTATTCTAGCAGTCAACCATAAATCCACACTGATGATGTACTTCATGCTATTGTGCTCTGGAATTATATCGCATATTTTTGGTTTCTATTGCACATTCCTTTCTGGCAGGCCACACTCGTGCCGAGGGCGGGAGCAGGAGTTTGTGGATCCCAGTCTATGTCTATGTGTGTGCGCCGGATGGGCGTGTCCCGTGCACAGGACGAGTATCTGCTGGCACGCCATTTCATCATCATCAAACGGCAGCCGCAGCGGCTACAACAGCGACCTGGCAAGACGGCATCCGTTTGGCCAAAACCTCCCGTTGGAGGCCTGCCACCTGCCACCTACTCCACAAATTCGTTATCTGATGATATGCAGGAAGTCCGGAGAGAGTGAACGAGTGGGGGCTAGTGGTGCAACGAGATACAGCTAGCGACTGGGACAGACAGACAGCTCGTCGTCCCAGCTTTGAAACACGCACGCCAAGGAATTTTGGACCTGCAGTTTGTAGCAGGGATATCGTTATGGTCACCTTAAATCATCAACAGACCAGATCCCGATCACTGGTATAAGTCCTGCCGCACAACTGCAGAGCTGGCTTTAAATCAAGCTACCATGAATCGATTTCAAATTTCAAATGCTCTTCGTATTAACATTTCAGCTAATATTCTTACCCCAATATTTATATTCAAATATGGAATAATATTCCAAACGTTATAAATTATCTTTCAAATCCACTCCCCACCAAAAAGTGATAACCATTCAACTGTCTTTAATTTCGCCTGGCATCTTGCTGCCCTTCCAAAGGTAAGCCACTGTGCTCAGTGAGTCGCCCATTAGAGCAATAAAAACCAATTGTCAGACATTTGCAATTATATTCTTTCCGGGAGAGAAACAAAGGACACCCCAATCCAAGCCAATCGCCATCCTTTTTCACTCTATCCTTTTGTACAATTTGCTCCGTTCGGTTTGCTGCGATTTGTGTTTTATTTCCGCTGTGTAAATCGCAGTTACAAATGCAAATGTAACTAAACCAATAATATTTTCAACCCGGCTGGGGGTGAAAAACGGGGGCACCAGCTGCACGAATGCACTGAGAAATAATAACTCAAGAAAGTTTTATTTTTAATAAAACATATAATTAAATCTTTTAATAGCTAAGTTTCTAATTGGTTCTTATGATTTATTTTTAGTTTTTAGTAAAGTTATATATGTGTTTTGGCTTCTCCTGCTTTAAAATAAATTACTTACAATTAATTTAAGGCTAGATATTGCTTTGAATGAAATGGTAGGGCTGTTAAATCTTAAAGAAATGAAAATGTTATCTAACTGATAATACAAAATAGCGTCCCTTAAACACAAAGTAATATGCTCCTTAGTTTTCTCTGGGTGTCACTGCCACTGCTATTTGTTCAGAGGGACTGCAATGAAGAGAGGAATGAGCCAAGGGAGAGGCATCGCGACTATGTGCAACATGGATTTTCCGCATGTGACCAGCAGCTAGTTGAATGCATTTTTTATCGACGGGAGTAGATGCGAATATGGCGAATTCGAGCAGCAGCAGCTTCCCCGTTCAGCGTTCTCGCAAAAGTTAATTGCCGTGCAATTTTTGTATGCATAAATAACGGTAAATTTGTTATACACATCACTTTGATTGCGCCCGCTAAATCATCACAACAGCAGGAACAGGAGCAGCAGCAGGAGCAACATCAACGACAGGAGCAGCAGCAGCAGGAGTTGACGAAAAACATTTTCAGGCCCAAAAGCCCGTAGCCAAATGCGCGTAAAAACACTTCAAATGACTCAAAATTTGTGCGCTGGCAGCAAAAACTGTAATATTTATTTATATAAAATATGCCTGGCAAACGAATTTTGATTTAAGCCAAATAAAATATTTAAATAACAAAATGTTAGCGGTCTCCCCATGAATGGTGGCGAACAATTTTCACAACTATTTGGCCTCTTCCCTGGCGGCAATCGAATGAAAAACTTGCACAAGCTTCGAACTAATCGTTTGCAAATTTTTCCGTACTTCCCAATTTATAATAATATTAAACATTTTTGCAAGCAATCTGCAATATATGGTTATTTTTCAAAATTCTTTAGATGCTTAAATAAGCAATTAAATTGCCAGATGTTTACCATAAAACTAAATCCAACTCTGTTTTTTATCGTTTTGAAACTTATTTTATTTCTTAATGAATGCGACGACTGCATCGATTTTTCGATGAATCATCGTTAGGCATTTAACGGTAAATGATAACTTATTTATAAAATTTTTTGAAGACATCAAGTACAGGGCCGCCACGAGCGAAGCTTCGCTGACATTTAATCTTATTGATTGATGACAGACTGTCAGTCGTATAGCCCCCAAAGGCAGACCCTAGCAGAATAGCAGACTTCACGCCCCTCGTCCTTCAGGACATTGCCAGGGCATGGCAATCGCACTTAGAACTGTTTGCAATCCCAAAAAGCGACGACGAACTGCAACACACTAGCGGATAAAGAAGCCGCGGCGGCAGCAGTAGCAAGTCGAGCATCAGAAAACACACCACAGCCATAAAGACTTATGGCACTGAGAGAAATAGCACCGAAGGATCAGAGTCTTCATTTTTGTATAACATTATAAAATGGTACAAATATCAGCCGGAGTACTTGCTAAATTGGGAATAATGAGACTTACATATTTTAACAAGAAAACCCTTTCAATTTAACAAGATTTCCGGCAAATATTTTAAAAATTTATTAATATAAGATCAAAAAACTTTAGAAACTTAAGAAAATACTACTAGCACAATTGCTTTGTTCACTTGTACTTTAAAAACTCTTTAATCTCTGAACGAATTTTATTCTTAAATTATATTTTGTTTAATTGTTAATGAGTTTCATTTTTTCATTATAAAGAAATTTTGTTATAAATGTACAAAGAAGACTGTGTACCTTTCTTTACGTGTATTTGCACACATGCGGACTGGCAGCTGTGGAAAATTCATCTGTCATCGCGTGTGTAGCGCCAAAGCTTATGACGTTAATCCTTTAAATGCGCCAAATGCATGCAAAACTTTTCCAACTGCAGCCAAAGGAGTATGAACGCCTCTATATGCATGTGTTGTGCTCCGGCTCCAGCAACCGTCAACGGCAACGACGCAGCCGGCTGAAGCTTTAGCAAATTGTATGCCTTGGCATGTGGAAAATGCGGGGAAATATGCAGGGGAAAGCCGGAGAAAACGCAGAGAAAGCATGAGTGGGATGCTGGAGGTGTCAACTGGTGTGCGGAGGTTTTGTATCTGCGCGACAAAATCAACCAACCGAAAGCGTTCAATCATCGTTAGTTACCATATTCCGTGGCACTCGGCCTCCCAACCTTCTGATCCCTTAACCAAGGGGCGGCAGGTAAGCCGAGTCGTGAAATAAAACGCACAAACAGCCCCAGAAATAGAAGCGAAACCGAACAGAAAAACAGCTAGGGAAAAAGATTAAACAACAAAAAAAAAAAGGAAAAGCGAGGAAAGTAACACGAACAAGGATATAACCAAAGTTGCCAAAGGAAACTGCATATTTTTGCGTTCGTTGGCATAAACTGGGTTAGATCGCGCACTTAATACAAATTCATGAATATTTTATAGAAGTTCGTGCCGGGTCGTCTAGGGAAGTAGTGCATGAAGGGGGTCTAGGATCCGCATCTACTGGCTAGCTTTTTTTTTTGGCTTACACCAGTTTAGTGTAATTAAACGATGCTCACGGGTCTCACGTAATAAAATTCAAATTACTAATGCCAAAAGAGGACACAGACCGGTGCAGAGAGCAGCCAAGCCATTGACTGCAGTCGTGTGCTAAAGCGAGAGTCGACATTCAAGAATTTTTGATTTAACCAAGTGCATGATCTATGACAGCAAATGTGTCCCGCACAAAGACAGCCATTCAGGCGGCGCTCCAGCTGCAGTTCGAGGACTCTGTTGGGGCATAGAGCCGGACCCATAAAATGATGGGAAGTACCAGCACTGAAAGAAAACAAGACACAGCTTAAGATTTAAACCTTTAAAAGCTTGATTGATAAAATTATAAAAGAGTCTTGTTTGGAAGTTATAAGCTCCGCTAACACGATTCCTACGCATTATTAAAATATTTAAATTTTTGTAAAATGGTTTTAAGACTGCTTTAAAGAATATCCCTCTAGAATCTCTCTTCAGAGCACCATTTCCACTGATTACTGCCTTTTTCCTCAGTGCCGGATGACTGCGAGCTGCATTGCCTTGGCTTGCTCGTCTATTGCCAGTCAAGAGTTAACACGAATCAATTACGCAGACCCACACAGCTGCGAATACTTGGACGGGGAGAAGCCAAAAGATGGATGCAGGGATGCGATGGAGACTAAGCTGGAGATGGGATTGGATGGGAGATGCGATGGGGTGACACAAAGAGACAGGGCACAAAGCTATGGACTGCGGTCCCTGGTCCACATGGACTACGGCTACCGACCGACTGACTGACTGAAGGACTGACTGACTGGCAGTCGGATGCGAAGAACTTTGCTGGCTGCTCTGCTGTCAAATGACATTTGACTTGGCTGCCGGGGCCAAGGATTTACAATTTAAAGCAAGTGGCCAATAAACCAGATGAACGACCAAACGAATCTAATGCCCCCGTCGTACCTGGGTTTTTGAAAAGGTCCAGAGTGCGGACCCGGACTCTGAAGTCCGGAATATTTGACTGACGTAAGTGTATCCTAAGTGTGCGCCTGTATGGCAGTGCTCAAATGCCGGAAAAGCGCTCAATGCCAATACCAATTGAGTTTATGGCCGTGCATGAGGAGTGTGTCCGTCCTGGCAGTGGGGGAAACGGTGCGCAGCGGTGAACGATGGACGAAAGGTAATAAAAACCATAATTACATCATAAATGACAGATGTTACACTATGGTTAGGGGCACAGATAGCCGGCAAAATGGGCGGGGAGTACACATATTAAGAGCTATTAACAAACTATAAAGCTCAAATGGCCGGCTATTGTTTCAGGTGATTAAACGAAAGCTAATTGATGGTGGAAACGAGTAGGGCAAATGACAACCAACGGACAGAGTGGGTTAAGGAAAATCAGACTGCAGGGAGAAAAACTCAATTTGGAATTCTAGAATCACAGGCTTAAAGCCCCGATCTGTACCTTTTTGCTGATCTCCGGAGGCCTTAATCTGCGGATACTCGTCAGTAAAGCATCTCTTTCAAGTAAAACTGAATCCTGGTTGGCTCAACCACAACTGACGGCAAGCAGGAGCAGTTTCAATTAGAGCACGTTGATGTACGAGTGCGATTTTGGATTGCATATACTCAATGCAAATTCCCGACAATGGCCAATGGAACTGTTCTCCCAAGCAGCGGCTCTCGACCAGAGGCCGCCACCGCATCGGCATTCAAAATAGATGCAGCACTCGCCGGGGCTCGTTGCTTTTTGGGCCAGAGGGATAGATCAGGACGCCGAGAGTGCATTTTGCGTAACTCATTACGACCGGGCCTTATTCTGCGATGGATGAGTGGGCGGAGCAGTCAATAACAAACACCCCGCAGCGGAACTGCAGCCGGAACACGTAAACAGGAGGGACGCCTGTGTTAGGAGTTTTGGTGGTTTGAATAGTAAGGTTCTAATCTGGATGGACATAACACAGCTGGAGGAGGCCCTATGCACTCTTAAAAATCATTCAATGTTTATTATCAAAAATATTTCAAGTAAATTCGATCTCTTTTAATATATTTAATGCGTATGTAAAAGATTCTATACAACGTTTATCATTAAAAAATGATAATCAGATATACAACCTATTAAAAATACCACAGTTTTGGTATTCTTTAATTAAGGAAAGTGTTTTGTTAGTGTTTACAAAATATTATTTCAAGTGTAATACTGTCGCTGCCATGGTTGCAGTTGCATTCATCGCCGTTTGCACTTCGTCAGCGCGAACGTCGATGCCTCGCATTGTGAATTCTTCCGTCCGCTAAATTGTGGTTTTGAAGGTTCAGTCAGCATCACTCTCACCGCCTACCATCCACCATCCACCGCCCAAAACCCATCACGCACCGCCCACCGCCCTACACACCGCAATTACACATTGCAGTTCTGTGTGTACGTCACGTTTTCCACTTGCATGACCACTTCCGCGGCATGGATTTGTTGGTCTCTTGGCTGCCGGCTGTCTTGTGGCATGGATCCAAAATGAATCTTCCGTCCTGCAAAATTAAGAATATGTTTGGAAGATATAGCACCAAGCAGGACCTTCATCAATCAGACATACCATATATGTACATGTGAATGATGATCCGTCTATCGCAATTGAGCAACGATATTTTCGCATCTGTCTGAAGGTTTTGAAGTTTAAATAAGATTATATTTTCTATACATATTGCTTAAAATAAAATGTAGTAATATGCTTTCGTTATAATAGATATCCTTCCTAATGGATTCTCTTGGGATATAACAGCTTAAGTGTTGCTAACAAATCTTTGGATGCCATCAAATATGTACACACTGGCTTCGTCGATTAATTAACACATTGTCTGCAGGTATTCCACACCAAATGGTCAAACTTTTCGTCACATTTTCTGATTAATTTTAATGGCCCACAGAATACAGAGTTTCCCCCGCAGTATTCAAGTCGCAACCCAAAAACACTAAAGCTTAAACGGGAAGGGGGGGGGGGGGGGGGGGGGGGGGGGGGGGAGGAGGATACCTGGATCCTGACCAGGAGCTGTGGTCAACGTTGATTAGCCACAATCACTTTGGACTCCACCGGGACGAGTCGTTAACTGTCGAGAGTGCTCCATCGTCTAGTCGTTGGTCATGCATTTTCCATGAGCCTAGCACACGCACTCTCTCCCGGAAGCTGAACTAACAGCCGTTTAGTGGACACTCCGATAGCCACTCGGCACTGGGAAAATAGGAAAATAAAAACTAAATTAATAAAATAATTCTTTATACTTTGCAGCGTCGAAGAAGCCTTTATTTAGTGTATATATTAATGTAGTGAAATTTATTTTAAAAGCAATTCCAAAGCTATTTTTCACAGTGTTCTGTTGACAGTAGTGGCCACGCATCCCTGCAAGAAGCATTGCAATCGGCGGGACACACATACGCCCCATATCCCATTCCATTTCGAATCCCTCCTCTCGAATACATATTTAATAGAAAGAGCTTAGACGTGCTGCGGCAGCCAATGGGAATCGGGGCGAAGTGCGGCCGGGACACGTGGGTAGTTAAGCTGATTTCGCAACCTTTGTCTGCCGGGCCAATATAAGCTAATTAAAGGAACATGAATGTTTAACTGATCAAAATAGACAATTTAAGTGAAAATATGCCTGGAAATCAGCATTAAATTACCCTATTTGAATTATAATGTGACTTCCTATAGCCTTAAATTTAAAGTAATAGACAACGTTTAATAAAAAACATTACATTTAAAGTGCGTTGTGAAGTTAAAACTCATTTATACCACAATATTTCAGCCTGAGCTTATATTTGTCTTACAAAAGAAATTAAAAATTGCTTCTTTCCTAAATTCCTAATTTCTAATAAATTTAAAGCATTTTCTTACAGAACCTTCAGTGTTTATTTGTTTTTTTCATATTTATGCTTGGCATACTTTCCCTCAAACACATATTAAAATTGCAAAATCCTTTTCTGTTACACAAAACTATTTAAAATGGCATTGAAAAGTAAAACCGGATTCATTTAAAATAGTTCGTTAAAGCCATTCAAATGAAATTCATGGGAAATCCTTAAGAGTTACTCTGTTTCTAATCTCGCACTCGCTCAATTGAATTCTGCTTAATTTATACAATTGCATACACGCTTGTATATTTTCGTTTGCCTCAACATAAATCTTAACAAAGCTAACAGAAATGCCAACAACAAATGCTGCTAACCATTTGTCAATTTTAAATACATTTATTGTATTTGCATGCCTGTCTGGTCCCCCAGCAGCAACAAATGAAAGAAAAGGCAACATAATTTAATAACCCACAAAGCGGCAGACACACGCTCTGGACGGACTAATATACTATACATGTATATATTCGAAGCCAGTGCTGCCTTGTTGGCCAAGTCTTGTGTCTATGTATTATTCAAATTCAATTATAAAAAAACGCAATAAATAAAAAATGTTTGCATGGAAAGGGAGATAAGAAAGATAAGTCCCGAAATGGCAAGGACAATATTACTTGGGTGGCGAATACTCTGAAGGTCGTCTTCCCTTGAGTTTAAGTCGATTTTTGTTTAGGAAAAATAGCATAACCATATTAATAAATAATAAATTGTTATCTTAAAGATAATACTGAGATACTAAAATAATATTTACTAATTTCATATACGTCCAAAATAAAATACTTTAAAGGTCTTCAGCTTAATTCAAATTATCATTCATTTTTAATACTATTCATTGAAATTTAAATCCATTTTCAATATTTTGAAAACGTATTATTAGTATTAAATAATATTTTAAAATTCTATAAATTGTATTAGAATATATTTACAAAATTTCTGTGGTATCCAAACACAATACACTTGCTGACAAGGTTCGCATACCCTTTTTTCGATGACTTGGGATCCCCCCGAAAACGTGCGGCAAATAGCAAGAGAAGCAAAACCGAAAAGGAATATTTATAATTTGAAAAATACCTTGAGGCCGTGGCCAACGTCGTGAGTTCATAAATAACATTCGGGGCCAAAAATGGACAAAATCAAGCGAAAAATGCATAGGGCAGCAAACAGAAATTTGATAAGCGATAAGGGGCGGGCCCCCGGGGGCTCCCCGTACAAATAATAATATTAGTAATAATAGTAATCAATGTGTAGTGTAAATAATAAATAACATGCGGCCCTATCCGGCGCCGAAGGGGCCTCAGGAAATGCCAATAAATTGATAAAAGATGATGAGACGACGGTCGGAGACGGCTAAGGCGACGGTAACGGAGTTGGGGGTCTGAGTTCGTCCTCAATGTTGGATGGCCCATGAGCGATTAGCCCTGGCACGCAACGCAACAGCCGTGAAGAGTGCTTACAAAGGTCAAAAGGAAACCCCCGAATACAAACACACTCGGCGAGATAGAAAGCATAAACAACATAAATTTATTTGCTGTTAGCCTAATGTTATTTATACCTTTCAATTACAATAACAGCGGGAATCGGCCAGGACTGGGGGGGAGGACAGGACTCCCGGCAAAAGTAAATAATAAACCATGACCCATCAGCAATCAGCCAGAAAAGAGGACCCCGTCCCCGCCACTATCAAACCTAATGCGTGCGCATAAATAACTTGTCCGTCTCCTCGCTCCTCGCTTTTTACCGCTTCCCCCCGCGAAAGGTGTGAATATTAAGCCGGTGGCAGCGGCGTAAAAGTTCCGCTCCAGTCATAACTCAAATTCATGCCTCCCAAGGGAAGCTGCTGCCGTCGCGTTGCCAACTCATTTGATTTTCACCGCCCAACTCCTGCTCCGTCTCAGGCTCAAAAGCGCTCGACAAATGAGGCAGCCAACCGCAGCCAGTAATTCAGCAAATCTAGGGATGCAAAATGACATTAACGCGGGGCTCAGCAGCCAACCGCCAAGTCGGCGGCGGAACATTTTCACCCCGAAAACGTGTCAGATCAATCACTCGAGGGGACCTTTTGCCAGGCAGCCTGCTTGGTCTGATATAAAGCGGATTACCCGGAAACTTTAAAGATTGCTTAAGATTAAACCTCTAATTAGTATTCATCAGCCTTGTTTTTAAAATAACTTGAACACTACGTCTTTTAAAAATAGCCTAATGGGTTCAGAGATTAACAACATTCTAATAGGCTTCACATTTAATAAATTTGAATAAAAGTATGATAATTTTTCCTATATTTATTATATGGAAATTCGACCAAAGATCAAGTATTAAAATAATTAAATAAGTTTTTTTAAGATATTGTTATTAAAAATGTTTCTATTCTGGCAGATCATTTCTTTAGTAGAATCCTTTATAAGAAAGTGGGTTAGTTATCCCTAAAAAAGTATTATAATACGAACGCAAAACTTGAACTATTGTAAATATTTTATTATTGTTCAATTTGCCTATTTTCCTAATTAAGTTTGAAAGTTTGCTGTCACTTTTACTTTATATAGAATTATAACATTTATAATTAATTGTAAATTCATTATAAAAACCCCAATTTCAAATAAACCAATTCGTAAGTCTGATTTGCCAGCCCTGTTTGCAAACCGCAATAAAGGACAGCCAGGCAACTTTAAGTTGTGATATAATTAGAGATTGGCAAATTCTAAATTTCTCATTAATTGTGCGGTGCCGCATACAAATGCCTGTAAGGACACAACTCCTGCTCTCTGCCCCCTCCATCTGGGTGATTGCCCCACTCTGACCGAGTCTCCTGCTGTAAGAACGAGGACGACTGATTGAGCAGCGGATATGTCTGGACAATTGATAAAATGTGATAAACGCGCAAGCAGTGAGAGACAAATGACTGCCAGCTTTGTGCATTAGCACGTGTCCAGGACGAAACAGTATAGAATACAAGTACACTAGAAAATTATATTCTGAGTGGGAAGTTTAAATGAGTTAAGTTAGTACATAAACTAATGAATTTTAGAGGATCTTGAACCATTGAATTAATTAAAGATAGAAGAGAAGAATTTATAGAAATGTATTATTTGAAAGGTCTAAACAGAATGTTAAGCTAATCATGACAAAGACAACTTTTGTTTTATATAATTTATATTTTTTTTCTATGTACATATTTTTACTCCTCTAAACTACACTCACTTTCCCTCTGTGTAGCATAGAATGAAACTGCCAGGTGACTCGAGGCAGCCAGCCAACAAATTGAATTTATGGCCAGGGCTAAGCGTTTTGGGTGTCAGCCTGGTTAGGTCTGATTCATTTGGCAGATATAGCCGGGTGAGTTGGGTGAGCCGGGTGAGTCGGGAGCTGCTGCTCAAGTGCTGCTTTTAATTTCCGACTCAAGCAGTTGGCGATTTGCTGGCCCTGCGGCCTACAAACAATTTCAAGCAATTTGCCTAAAAGTGGGCAACAAAGTGGGCGGCCGGCCAATGGATGGCTGCCAGTCTATCTGGGAGCATGCATCTAAATGAACTTTGCGTGCTGTCCAGGGGAAAAGAGGTGGTAAGGTATGGGGCAACGGGACTCGGGCACAGAGACAGATACAGATACAGAGATACAGCTACAGGGCCAGCGAGAGAGTCAATGACAGAGCCTCTGGGGACAGCAGGCAGCGCTCACATTGATATGATAAAAATTTAGCAATGTGAATAATTTATAATTGCCACGCAAGCAACTAAAACATCTTACCTCACACTGCGAAAATTTCCATTACTAAATTATACAACAAAATGTTCAAGGCTTTGGGATAATAAATGTGCGTTAAACTTTCTTGTTTAAAGAATTTATAAAATGTAAAAATAAACAATAGAAACGATCAAAAGGTATTGATTTTATGAAAATACATTTTTAAGTTCAATTATTTTAAATTTTAAGAATATATTATTTATAATCTATTTCAAGAGCTGAATGTTAAAAAAAAAAAACAAAATAAATTAAGGGACCTTTAGTTTTACTTCTTCAACACTCTTAATAAATTTATTTTCTCTTGGTGTTCGTTCTCTTCTCTTCGCCAATATGCAAATTCTTGAATTTTTGATGTGTTATCAAGAAAAAAAAAAATGGTTGGTATGCTTATTGCTTTTATTTATTTATCGCATTCACTCGACATTCGCAGTTTACCGCGTTGAAATCGATTTGCATACTTCAGGAAGTGCCTAGGACAGCGTTTTTCTTCTTTTATTTTTTGCCCGAATCGAATTTGGCAGGAAAATCGAGGGTCGGAGACCCATCCAATGTTTGCTATAGTTCTTGAAAAATCGAAAAGCAAAAATACTGAAAGAGGAGGCGGCGTCCTTTAAGTGCCATCAAATGTCAGCAAACTATAAAAATCCCGAAATATGTATCGCATATATTCCGTGGCAAATCATAAAGTGTATGAAAAAATCAAATTGAATATATGGCATATGGTACTTAGGGGCATACATAAAAAGATATATGTATGTGTATATATAAAGCTTCATATGTATATAAATTTGATAAGTGGTGTGTATTGAGTTTGCAATTCAATTTTGGTACAGCTTAAATAATATTATGTTCCCGATGTTTTCATAAAATATATAATATAATGATGAGATAAGAAAGTCAACTTAATGTTGAAGTACAATAACTATTTTAATATCTTGTAAGACTTAAATAAAATTTAAAACTTTCATCTTAATAATTGGGGTTATTTAACACATTTATTCAAAAATAGTCTTTAAATGTTACCAAATGGTAAAGAATATATTATACATAAGTAAATAAATATAATATTTTTATGTAAAGGAGATTATTCATTAAATGTGAAATTCCCAAATGGCTTAGAACTCTGCTTCTTTATGTTAAATTAAATAAAGGAAATAAGTATACAAAATCGCACATAATTAAGCCCTAGGCGAATATTGGGTTGTCATCGTTGTCCATCGAACTTTCTCCGGCTTTTTCTTTGCCTTTATTCTTATTTTCATAGTTAAGCCGTCTTAGGCCAAGCATGTTCTATGGCTGAATTTTCCGCAGCGACTTAATATGGAGTTTGGAGGAAATATTCCGCCAAAATCCCACCCACCCACACACAGAGCACAGTAAGTTTCAGCATCTCAAAATCGACATTAGCGGAATTAAAAGTTTTTCCATGCGGTGAAAATCTTGATAAAAAAGTTTTTCTCTTCCGCTTTATTAAGCGCAAAAGAATGAAACAAAGAGCCCGAGAAAAAAATAAACTTTCTTCCGAACTAACGCTATAATTAATAACGCAGCTCCCTCGCCTCACCCTTCGGTATTTCTGTTGCTGTTAATACCATTCCGGAGATCCAACTAAGAAATTCATTTCCATTTAAGCAGCTTTACACAAATGGCAATTATTATCTTTCTATTATGCAGATTAATGCAGTCTGAAGGGGGAAATTCTGCTATCGCCATGGCCACAAATCACCGGCAACCGCTTTAATGCAATTCAATTAATTCAGTTTGGAATCTAATTGGAGATATCACTTTTGGTGTCAAAATAAACCAAAGCGAAAACAGCAAGAAAAACAAAGGCGAAACACAGAAACCGAAACAGGAACGGAAACCGAATTGAAACAGAAACAAAAACAGAAACAAAGGCAAATTGCAAAAGGCAGCGATGATGATAAACTGTCTGGGGGGGGGGGGGATTTGGTATGTGTGACGTCATTACGTAATCAAATCAAATAACAATTTGTACTTTGTTAAATTTCTTGTCGCCATCGATTGCCGACTGTCTTCGCCCTGACAAAAATGCAAATTTCTTGTATATTATTGTTGTATTTGCCGCGCGATTGTTTGTCGCCTTTGTGGCGTATTGTTTTTGCCTTCGATGTTTCTGTGTTTTATTACGTGACAACTTTGAATTAGTCGGTGGCTTTTGGCTTTGGCTTTTTGGACTCGTTCGGTTTCGATTGTTTGTATTTTACTTTTGGTGCTTATGCTTGTCTTTCGATCTCTTTCTTTGCCCCACTCATTGTCCCTTCCTGCGCATTTTTATTGCCCAGCTGACACATAAACTCAAGTGGTGAACTCAATCGGAAGCAGACCCCCTTGGCACTGGGCTCATGGGATTGGGTTAAAATGGGTTAAGGGGGTTACAAGGATTTGTTGAACCCCAGAGGGAACTGAGTAGATAATACCAGAATTTGAAAATCCATATAGGAAGGCCAACCTGCATGAATTCCAACTAAAAGTGTGGTAAATAAAATATAATTTATGTCCTGTTAGGTTTAAGTTATTCCATTACGTATTATTTCTTTGAATTTATTGCTAGTGTTCTATATAAAGAATATATATTATAAATGGGACATTTATTTGGTGAATTTATCTTTCTATTTACATAAATTTATTAGTTTTCCTTTGTATCCTCAAAAAAATAGTACATAGAAACTATAATAAATTATAAAGCTCATGGAATTATAGGAGGTTAAAAAAAATTTACATAAGTCCATATAACTTTCAAGTATGTGGTTGTAGAAGTATACATCATTTTAAAAAATGTTTTCCTCAGCTGTAATAATTTATCTTCTTTTTTTTAATATTTAAAAGTTGAATTCCCATAACTATTAAATTTTATCTGTATTTCAGCAGAAAAGGTAAACAAATATTTAGTGTATCTCTATCTCGTAATCCAAATTAACAATTTACCTACCCAGGCATTACTTTGCCATTTACGAACCGTATTTACCTCAAAGCCTGTGATTTGGAAACCAAAACTTAATTTGGCGCAAATGCAACCAATTCATTTCAGTTATCGCGATGAGATGAATTTGCGCCTGATACTTGAGCTGTTGTTGTTATGCTAATTAAGACGGAAAACTAATTTCGCCTAATTAATGATGAGCGATTAAAAGGGATTGTAAGTCAACCTCACCTCGCCCCACCTTACCCAGGTGAGGATTATGCTTGCCAGGCAGCTGCAAACTGTCTAATTGCGGACCCAAGAAAGTGCAAAGTGCAGCCCGGAGATTTCAGTCCAAGGTGTCACATATCAAAATCAGCTGACCAACAGACAGACAGTCCGACGTAGGGGCAAAGCAAACAAATTGAAAAGCAGACAGACTGGCAGACAGTCACTCGAAGAGTGCACAGAGAACAATTTGAAATGTTATTTAAATGGAAAAGTTTAGATTTCCAATAACTGAATAAATATACATTTTAAGGAATTTTCTATACAATTTTACAAAACTTTAACTTTAATATTATCGACCATATATATTTCTCAGTGTAGTAGTTGAAAACTCAGACTGCGGGAGGGAAAATATACTACGAAATTGACTTTGAGTGTTTACGAAATGCGGCGTGTTGGGCCCCAGCTTTGAGAAAATTAAAGGGGAAACGGAAACGGTTGGAGAAGGGGTTTGCTTTGAAATCCATTTTGCGAAATGTATTACATTTAACCATTTAGCGCCAACGTGGGCACTCGGGAAATAATCGAAAGATTGTAAATTTACGAAGGTAAAATTAATATAATACGAGTTGTAATAAAATATAAAACAATTTTCTATTTGATATAAAATTTATTTTTTATTAATTTCATAATGTATATTTTTAAAACTAGTGATTTTATCATTTTAACAACAAATACTAATTATTTATTTATTTCAATCTGGCGATTACATGATTTTATTATCGTCTCGAGAGTTGATTTTTTTAAATACCATAATATTTGTTAATAAAATAAAATATACAATTATTCACAACTCTAATAATATAATTTAAAATGAATTTTTATTGATAAGTTTTATTTGATTGGTTTCTTTACTTTTAAATTTATAAAACTGGGTTATTTTTCAATTCATTTAATTTAAAAAAATTGATTTCAGGCTCTAAATATTTTCCAAAAATTATTGTATATTACTTGTTGGCAAAACTAATATACTCTCTACCAAAAAAAAGTGAAATTCATTTGCTTTAAGCCATTCCCCTGATCATTAAGCGTCGTGGCCCATCGCTCTTGATGGGCACCAGCTCGGCATTAAATTACGAGAGCGCCCAGTCAGGTTTAGGCCGGGCTTAATCGGAGAGTTTAAGTCGTGTTTGATGGGAGAGATTAAGCGGAGTTTGATCAGAGAGTTAAAATGTGTAAAAGTGAGTGGCGGGGTGCGCGGTGCAATGTGATGTGTGCAGCCGATAATTTCGGATTTTGTTTGCACGCGGCGGCCTATTGCGTGGCGTCTGCCCAACATTCAACATTATTTAGTTTTTATTTTCGCACATTTTGCATAAATTAAGGTGCCAAGACCGCAGTCCGTTGGTAGCTGCCTTGGCCCATGGGCTTTCGAGCCGGGTTCAGTTACCAATTTCGTTTTCAGCCGTTCGGTTTGGATGCGGCATGGCGTGGCCACAACAGTGAGCGACCAAGCGGCGATCGAATCGAAATATAGTCCCCCGCATAACGCGAATCCCAGATATACAAAATGTGTGCACACTTGAGCAGTGGAGCGTCTTCGTTGATGGTGCATTGGATGGTACTGATTGTGGTGCTATCCGCACCGCCAGCCAGAGAAAGTGCCAAGATCCCGTCAAGGCAGTATCCCGCTGGAGTGGATTTCTTCGAGCATGAGTTTACCAGCCTGTCGGCAGGTGCGTTCCCGCCGTAGTTTACCCAGTTTTCTCAGTTAAACCTCATCTGCTGTACCTTGCAGACGAATACGATCCCTTTGGACCCGATATAGGGGACGACGATCTGGGCATCGATGATCCGGAGACAATGCCGCGCCTCTTCCAAGGAGATATCGCCGTTGATCCGTACACCTACATCACCCTTCGCCTAGGAGTGAATCCCATGCGACACCCTAAACGTCTTTGGCCCAATGGCACCATTCCCTTCGAGATCAGCCCGCGGTATGTGAATCAGGAACGGCAGGCCATAGTGCAAGCCGTGAAGACGTTCAACTCGCTGACCTGTGTTAGATTTGTGCCATACGATGGGGAAGTGGAGGATTATTTGCTGATCGAACCGCCAGAGGAAGGACCCCAGGGCTGTTGGTCCTACGTAGGTCGCAGGGGTGGAGAGCAAGTTGTGTCTCTGCAAAGACCCGATGAGAACAGTGCCCATTGTTTTAGCAGCGAGGGGAGGATAATGCACGAACTAATGCATGCTATTGGCATATATCACGAGCAATCTCGAGCTGATCGCGACAACTTTGTAAAGATACACTGGGACAATATCGTGCCACGATTCCGGAAGAACTTCAAGCTGGTCTCGAAAAAGAAGGGGAAATACGCCTTCGACTACGATTACAACTCCGTGATGCACTACGGGGAATTTTACTTTAGCAAGCGCAAGGGAGAGAAGCCCACGATGACCCCCCTGCAGCCTGGAGTTAGGATTGGCCAGCGGAAGACCATCAGCAAAATCGATTGTCTCAAGATCAACGAGTTGTACGGATGCTTGAAGGGTCGGAGAGCTAAAATGTACCGCAGTTTCTGTCACCTTCTGGGGCTTTAGACGGTGTATTTTAAGGGTTTTATGAATCACATTGATTTGTTATTTAATAAATTATTACTGACGCAAGAATTTGTTTTCTAAATATTTTTTTTAACAAAATGGAAACTGTGATCGACTCTAATTTACCGAATCTTTGCACGTTAAATTAATTAAGACAGACATATAGTATGTTTATATATTTTATGGGTCAAAAATCCTTACATTGTTGAATTACCATATTTTTTAAATATATTCTTACTGTTTTATACCAGATTTATTAAATTTTATAATTATAATTTTAGTTATCCAAGTGTTTTTTTTATTTGTTATATATTTTAAATTCTAAGAGTATTTGCTTCGTTCAAAATATAACGGTTTTTCCCCCGTAACGTCGTTTTATTACGTATTTCCACCCTAGTTTCAATTCCCTTACGTTTTTGCTTGTGACTTTAGGTGTGACCATTTTTTCGTTCTCACGTGTTTTGCTTACATTTACGTTTTTACTCTGTCAAGTGTGACCAACAGCAACGAAGTCAAATAATCCTCTTGATGATACACAGCAAAACAGCGTTGTTGTTTTAAAAACATCGATTACACCGAAGTTGGCATCGATGTTTCTGCAGCTTGGTCATACCTGAAATATTTGCATTACTCGGCCACTCTAATTTTGGACGAGGTTAGGTAAGACACGCGCGGACGCGCTGCTTCTTTTTTAACTCAACGAAAAGTGTACTTAGAATAGCCTAGAATTAGTAAAATATGCTAAAACTAGTGCAATACATAACACGCCGGGCGGGCGGGAGTTTTCCGGCACCGGCTGCCTGCAGCTGGCGCAACTCGCTATTGATTTCCCAGAGTTCCGAGAAATGTATAACTCAACGTCGCCATTTTCTTTTCTCCACAACCAACAGCGGCACTTTCGCTTCTTCGCTCTGCTACGAACACCGACAACAGTTCCACGGGAGTCGCAAGAATCGGGAGATATATCAACCGACGCTACTACTATCCAGTAACAGTATCTTTCAATCGCAGCGGGCGTTTCGATCAAATTCGAAACCAGACGAGGACTCTACAGATTCTCTCCCAAAAGCAGAGCAGCGGACGAGAAGGAAATCGCTATTTACCGATCCAGACGAGAGTAAAGAGGATATCAAAATTGAAGGAATAATGTGAGTAAAACCATCTGCTAAAATTGCTTATGAAACTCGTTTGGTTAATTTCCAACGTCGCCATTTTCATGCCCTACGTCGTGTTTTTTTTTCTCTACACCTACGAACGAGAGGTGATGAGTAATTAGTGTAAGCAGAGCCAAGCGAAAGCGATGAAGAGGGGGGGGAAAACACATGGTCGCTAAATTTTGACAGTTGCTCGTGCCTCATTCTCTTAGTTTATTTTTTGTGTATATCCCCCACATCCGCAAAAGAAATGGGGAAAAGCAACAAGAACGACAGCGCACGTCATAAAAAGAATTTGCCTGATTTGTGAAACGTGTCTTTGCTTCGTTTGCTTTTTTATAGCGTTTTAATTTGTCTGTATGCCCCGAACACGAACACGCGCACACACACATCACGGCAATTTGGTATGTTGGTGTGTGTGTGTGTGTGTATATGCCTGTTGACGGCGGCATTTTCGCGTGCACATATAACAGTCTCCCGTATAACAGTCTGGCAGTCACTGACTCGTTCCATCCCGCTCTCGCTTACGTGCCCATGTCCCTGTCTCATGTTGTTCGTTCACACGAGGTTCTTGTAGGAATATCGCGATGTTTCCATTGGCAGTAAAAATTTAAAACTAATCATTTGTTGTTATTGCTCTGTCCAGATTGTCTATTACTTTCAAAAGGTTATCTTTAATAACAGAATACGCACGAAGGAATGTTTATATTTATGATTAATATTTAGATGTCTTGGTAATGTGCTTTGCAAACTGCCTTTTATTAGAACTTCTATATAGTAATTACATTTTACCTTCGAAATTATTTAAAGTAATTTTTTATTTTAGATGATCTGCTTTAGTGCAAGTTTTTTTTTCTTACCATTAAGGGTTTTCAATTGATATAATGCCCCTTCCTGAATTCACCCACATAAACGCGCCATTAGTTTAAAATGTCAAATGACGCCAATTGATTATGATGAGGCATTTATTCCCCCCCTGGCGAGCCCGCGATTCGTCTTTTCGCATGTCAAAAAGCGACAGGTAGACACACAGCAAGTCAAAGGGGCTCCCTTGGATTTCCCCGAAATGCCTTTCTCCTCCTCTCAGGTGTTTGCCCCGCTCGAGAAACTAGGGACAAGACATTTGGCTGTCTCATAAATGTTCAGAGCGTTCCGTTTCCGCTCGGCTAGTTGGGCACAGAAGCTAGCGTGCCGTTGGGTCCTACAAATAAACATTTCGGGGAGGAATGGGGCTATCAAATTGACAGAGCAGGTAGACAGGCACCACCGGGGCAAAGGTTCGAGGGTGGCATTTGCATAGTGCGCCCCCATCATCATCATCAGTGTTGATACACTTAAAAAGGCCAAAAAGTAGCTAAATCAAGAAGTTTAATTAATATAGACATGTAGAAAGACAGCTTGTATCAGTTGTCATGTCTTTGAGGTACTTTTGACTTACGGTTTTGTGGTTTATTTCATTTTTTTAAAGTTTAGAATTGATAAAATGAACTCCAACCAAATAAACTGGCATAGATTTCGCCATTGGTTTATAAAACCGTGTATTTAATTACGAAAAATGAGCAAAAACCATGGATTAAACTACCTAGAATATCGACACCATGTCCCATTTTCCATATTCCCTAATTAGTTCTTCAGATCTATCCAAAATATAGCCAAGTCTGCAAGCCTAACACCGCGCATTGATTAATGCCGAAGCAATAAACACAGTGCTTTGTGCGCGGCGGGGTTGTTTAGTTGAGCAGCAGTTTAGGGCAAGCAAATTGGGGTGGAAACAACTCGTTGGGAAAGGGTGGTAGTAGTAGTAACCCTGCTCGAATTGCATGTTGTTGTCAATCAAATTTGCTTTACTGTTTGTATTATTCGAAATTTATTTAATTTCCCTAACACGCAATTAGTTTTATTTAAGTTTATTGCGGTTGTAGCACAACTCCATGTCAGCTGTTTAGCAGCGTCGAAAGAAAGAAAGAGTTACCTTCCAAGCCAACCAAGTCACAGTCACAGTTGAAATCTAAGTCCCAACTAGCAGACGTCTAAGCGCGGCAGCATGCGAGCAAAGTAAGCCAAGTCACTCGTTTCTTTTATCCCCTTTCTTTTTCTGCCAAAAGAAATACTTAAGAAAAGAAAATGCAGCTGTCGAGGCCGTGCCGAAATACACAAAAGTCTAGTTAAATAGTTTTAAATTGTTGAAGGTTGTTTTTGGCTGCATAAACCAAAGAGAAACGACAACCTTGTTGTGGCCAAATTGATACCGAAACTGTTTTTTGCTAGAATAAAATCCATAAATTGCGCAGAGGGAAGAACGAAAATTCCAGATACAAAATAAGATAGAATTGATTAAACAAAAGTACAATTGTAGGAAAGGACATTAAGTATCTGGAATATCTTGAATATATATATATATATTTTGAAAATTAGTAATCCGAGTTCTTAGAACACAACAGCAATTTTTAACTGCAAACTAATTCAAATATGAGCTTATTTCTAAATGACTACAGATTCAAATATCACTTTTTGAAGGAATTTGATAAGATACCATTCACATTTAGGCGACATACTTCTAGTACAACATCTTTAGACGCTTTTACCCCAAAGATCACTTTCTTTTAGAGAACAACCCGAAAGTAACTCAGCTGCAAGAGAATAAATCAACTTCTTTTCTTGAGCGTTCCTTTCACACAAGAACTTCATTGTAGGTCAGACACTAACGAGCTCTTTTTCTGTTTTCCAGGGCACCTCACGATCGCGACTTTGGTCAAAACTCGCGTGGCGGGCGCGGAGACCGCGGAGGAGATGACCGTCGTGGCGGTGGCGGCGGCGGTAATCGTTTTGGTGGCGGTGGCGGCGGCGACTATCATGGCGTACGCAACGGTCGTATTGAGAAACGTCGTGATGACCGCGGAGGCGGCGGTGGCAATCGTTTTGGAGGTGGCGGTGGAGGAGGATTCGGTGGTGATCGCCGCGGAGGCGGCGGAAGCCAGGATCTGCCTATGCGACCGGTAGACTTCTCCAATCTGGCGCCCTTCAAGAAGAACTTCTACCAGGAGCATCCCAACGTGGCGGCTCGCTCGCCCTATGAAGTGCAGCGATATCGCGATGAGCACGAGATTACCGTGCGTGGACAAGCACAGAATCCCATTCAGGACTTCTCCGAGGTTTATCTCCCTGACTACGTCATGAAGGAGATCCGCCGGCAGGGCTACAAGGAGCCCACACCCATCCAGGCGCAGGGCTGGCCCATTGCCATGAGTGGCTCGAACTTTGTGGGCATTGCCAAGACGGGCTCTGGCAAAACGCTCGGCTACATTCTGCCGGCCATCGTACACATCAACAACCAGCAGCCGCTGCAGCGTGGGGACGGACCCATCGCTCTGGTGCTGGCCCCCACCAGGGAGCTGGCCCAGCAGATCCAGCAGGTGGCCACTGAGTTCGGTTCGTCGTCGTATGTGCGGAACACTTGCGTTTTCGGCGGCGCCCCGAAGGGCGGCCAAATGCGGGATCTACAGCGCGGCTGCGAAATTGTCATTGCAACGCCCGGACGACTCATTGATTTCCTATCTGCCGGCTCTACAAACCTGAAGCGCTGCACATACCTGGTCTTGGACGAAGCGGATCGTATGTTGGACATGGGTTTCGAGCCCCAGATCAGAAAGATCGTCTCACAGATCCGGCCCGATCGTCAGACGCTCATGTGGAGCGCCACGTGGCCCAAGGAGGTCAAGCAGCTGGCCGAGGACTTTTTGGGCAACTACATCCAGATCAACATTGGATCGTTGGAACTTTCTGCGAACCACAACATCCGCCAGGTGGTGGAGGTGTGCGACGAGTTCAGCAAGGAGGAGAAGTAAGTGAAACTGATAGGGGATTCTTGCACTTATAACTAACATATTATTTTCCATAAACACAGACTTAAGAGCCTGCTGTCGGACATCTATGACACGAGCGAGAATCCCGGCAAGATCATAATTTTTGTGGAAACAAAGCGGCGCGTAGACAATCTGGTGCGCTTCATTCGCAGCTTTGGCGTCCGTTGTGGAGCGATCCATGGCGATAAATCGCAATCTGAGCGTGACTTTGTCCTCCGCGAATTCCGCTCGGGCAAGTCCAACATCCTGGTGGCCACCGATGTGGCGGCCCGTGGACTCGGTAAGTTTTCGGCCACGTGCCAGTGTAGATTATGTAGTGGAAATGCATTGGAGGGGGCTAGTTTCTAGTGATAAGGTTACACATCCCAGGGCCATTGCTTACACCCATCCATACCACAGAGACAACACGCCCATAAACGTCACCTAACCGATCCACATACGTCACTACATTAAAACACACACCCAATCCCAATGCAAGATAAATTTGAGACCCGAACCAAATCCCACCTAACTGCACCTCGAGAGAGATCTCTCTTCCTGAACATTTGTAGCGAGCGCGTCAATTCAGAAACAGTTGTTTTTTTTGTTCCCTTTAGACATAAGCCGAAATGCCGAAATCGAATAATAAACTTGAACTTTTACCCCACCCCCCTGACCCACCCAAACACCCACCTACCGCCCCCACCCGCAAAAACCCGGCCCAACCCTTGCAAAAATATAAAAAAATATACTACAAAAATGTATATATTTTATATATATACATTGTGTGTGTGTGCTGCGTGTAACACAACAACTTTTGTCTTTGTGCGTGTCTCTCTCTGCCTCTTTCTCTCTCTCTCTCCCCTCTCTCTCTCTCTTTCTTGTTTCTTTCTCGTTTACAGAGGCCGTTTTTGGTAGTATGATGGGGAGGATAATGAATGAGCGGCGACCATTGCGAACCCTCGTGACTTGAGCGACTTTTGCCAACAACATCATTGATTGATATATATATGTGGATTATATATATACACCAAATGTGGTGCATATGCATATATAGTTTTGTGCAAAAGGACCGATGAAAGTTCTGATTCGCCGCGAGACACGAATATCGAATATCCCCAACATCATGCATCATATGTGGCCTCTGGAGTCCCCGATTTTTGTGTTGAGAAAGAACGATGTGATGATCCCACACCACCGAAAACCACTCAACCAAAGATCCAAAACGACAACAACAAGAACAACAACAACTGAACCGAGCCCCGAGCCCCATCAGAGAGCCAAGCTTTTATTCAACAGCAGTGGTGGCAGAGACAACGACGCGGCGCGCTACAAGGAATAAAAGTCCAGGCAGAGTCTCCTCCGCTATGCAGCAAGATGTGGTGGTCTCCCTCTCCTCACTCGAAAAGCACAAATATTATTGGACATGCACCTGCAAAACAACAACCAAAAGAGCAGCAAAAGCAACAAGCACATTGACTTGACAGTAAACAACACCCACACAACACATTTCACACTCCAAGACAGTCACCAGACATTGCGCTTGCCCGGAGGATGATCGATCAGCGGGATGATGTATGTGTGTGCTTTTGATGATGATGAGGATCAAGGCGAAGATGATGCTGCTGCTGCTGCTGCTGCTGCTGTGTGCGTCGTCCGTCCTCCTGCTTTCCGTCAACCACCAACCCCCTGCCGGCATGCAGGCCTGCCTGCCTGCGTTTGCCTTGCCGCCGTATCAAAAATGTCGTAAAGAAATGAACCCACTGCTCCTGGACGAAAAAGGCGGCTTGCTTGTTGTTGTTAATCCCTTTGAGAAAGTATATATATATAGTAATGTACTGGTCGTGTCTTCTCTCGGTGGTCATCCAATAAAATGGTCCAAATGAGAAGAGAGCTTAGTCAGAGGCGCACGCGGCTCAATGCAACAAACTCTCCGCTTCGTCGTGCGATCGAGATCGCCCGCCGTCATATCCTTTGTTGTTTCTGGCGAGAGTTTGGACCACGAGCTGCGCGGCGCCAATCAGAGATTTTGATTGAGAGAAAAATTGAATGAAACAATTTTATAGCACCAAGAAGGTAACGTACATTTTGAAACATTTTCTTTTTTCTCTAAACAAAAACAACTAAAGATACAAAACAAAACAAACAAAACCAAAACCCTATAGACTCGATAGTATGCTAATGTAAACGAAACCCAAATAAAAAAAAAATAAAAAAAAAACCATCTAAAAAAGATAAGTGTGTTCAAAGTGTTCAAAACATCTCTCGGAAAAACGCTTAAAATTGTTGCAAGCGAGCGCGTAGAGCGTGTAAATCATTTGGCTATTTGAAAATTTTTCAATTATTTATATTTAATATTTAATATATACCCAAAAATAATTAATAAGCTTTACCAGCGAGAACTTGTGACTAACCTCTTTGCCTTATTTTATTTACCTTGGGACATTTCTGTAGATGTGGACGGCATCAAGTATGTCATCAATTTTGACTACCCGCAAAACAGCGAGGACTATATTCATCGCATCGGACGCACAGGTCGTTCCAACACTAAGGGCACATCATTTGCCTTCTTTACCAAGAACAACGCCAAGCAGGCCAAGGCGCTGGTCGATGTGCTCAGAGAGGCTAATCAGGTGAGTTGTAGTAATAAGTTTAATGTTAAATAATTTATAATGATCTCTTGATATCTTTATCACTAGGAAATCAATCCTGCCCTGGAGAATCTTGCCCGCAACTCGCGCTACGACGGTGGCGGCGGACGCTCCCGCTATGGAGGTGGCGGCGGCGGTGGCCGTTTCGGCGGCGGCGGCTTCAAGAAAGGCAGCCTGAGCAACGGTCGTGGCTTTGGAGGCGGCGGTGGCGGCGAGGGCCGACACTCGCGCTTCGATTAGATCAAGGACGAAGGATGAGCAGTAATAGAAGCTAAAGGAACAGGAGATTTCAGTAGCTAAACTAAACCGCGCTAGACCCTAAGTTAATTTAAGTTAATAGCCCTAAGTTTAAGTTTTCGTACTACTTTTCACCCGAAACCGACTTCAGACTTTTCAAAGCCCCACAATGAATGGGAACACGGCAAAAACCAAGCTATTTTGAACATAGCCATTTTATGTTTAATTGAATTTGTGAATTTGTAAGTTATTTGACGCCGCGCCGGAAGGCCAACGGCAAGCTTTCCAATTGAAAACATCAAAACAAAACCACTCTTTACTTAAACGCAAAACCATTATTTCAAATATGATGTGATAATTTCTTAATTTAATGCAACGTATCACTAAACTAAAACGCAAAGAAAATGAGAACGTAGCGCGAGGAGTAAACCGATGTGTGAGGCTCGAGAGGAGTAAGAGGATATAAGGATCATTCCCGTCTGTCCTGTCTTGATGACAATGAACAAAGGCTGACTGACGAGCGACCTTTGTTCGATAAATAAATTCTTTATTTTTACTTTTGGAAAATTAACTTTTTGGAAACCTTTTATGACTCAACACGAAGAACGTGTAAGGAATGTGCAAAAAAAAAAAAAAAACAGGAAACACATTAACTACTGACACTTAATACAAAAAGAAATCTGTATGTACAAAGAGAGCATTATTTCTCTCTTTCAATTTAATTTTTCGGAAAAAATACAAATAAACGTGTGTGTGTAAACCTACTACAACCAAAACCAACAACAATGCTGCAGTTTTATGTCTTAAATTGAATTTACGGTGGGTCCAAAAGAATTCCATTATTCCCATAAATATTTCAGGGTGGGTGATTATCTTCACGATTTCTTTAATATTTTTGCGGACATCGTTATTGTTGGGGTTCTCAAGGAAGAGTAATGGAAGTTTTACGTTTCTGATGGCAAATGAAAGTAATTCCCTGGGTTAGCTGTTGGTGTTGGTTAAAAGTATATTTGCAAAGATGAAGTATATCTGATTTCATGTTAATTAATAAGTAGACAGCGAGTATAGTTCTTTAATAATATTCAGTTAATAACAACTCACTACAGCTATAAAATTTAATAAGTATTTTAAAGATTTTCAAGCTGTTTCCTAATTGTAGCTAAAATACATAAATATAAAACTGCGCCATGCAATCGATAGTTGGAGAAAACACTCGTAAGTATGGAAGGGCAGGCAGTTTGCAGAGTGCCGTGTCTTCTGACACCACATTTAGACGCAATGAAGCCAATTCCCTGCCGACTTTTGGCCTGCTCCGTGCCTCGAGTTCTATGGCAGCCTTATTCCCACGACTCTCCTTTCATGGCCTCACTCCTTATGACAAGTTAGTTTGGTTCTTGACGCCCATTCTCCCACCACTTGGTTCCATGGCGATTCTTGGGGCACGATAATGACGCTTCTGGGGACGTGAATGCGGTCGGATTGGTGGCCCTGCGATTTGGTGGCTGATGGGACATCGCGTTCCTGTGGTTGCGGTGGAGCCGAGAAGGAAGTCATCTGCTAAATTGCTTAAATTGGGCAATGCGTTTGGTGGGCGGCAGTGAAAGAGCCTGTCGCTTTGATTGGGCAATATGTAAAACCAAAGAAACTTGAAGGAAAATTGGTATCAAATCTGTTGAGGCAAAAGTTTGTCCTGGAAGAGTTATAGAAATTGTTCTCGCTTTAAAATAAAAATATAGGAACATATTTCATAATTTAGTGACTCATACTTTATGTTTGTAATTGAGCTCAGACAGCAGGGTATTTTAAGGCTTGGCACTTCATTTTAGAGCTTTATCGATTAATAGTTAAGCTTACACGATGTATGCACTCTCTTTTCTCTAAAATTGAGAGCATCCACAGGTGTTAACAAGTATGCGAGCCACATTCAGACTGAGATGCACTCGTGGAATTCCGTTTTACCCTGAAAGTACTTTCGTATTTCGTAATTTTTGGTTATAATTTAAGGCTAGGATTAATCCCATCCCCCCGCCCTTCGATGATGGCCCCGAGTGAGGCATTAAGCAGCCACAGAACATTTACTCCACTCACTCATCGCATTCGCAACTGCCGGCAAATTGCCTCCAGTTCGTATCCGTACACCTCGCTGCATCCACTTCTGCCCCTTCATTTCCATTTCCATCGCCGTACGGCATACGCCACATTCCGTACTTCACATTAGGGGCGCAGAGCTTGGCGTTCTAGCTTATTTCATTCTTATCCACTAGCATACACTTGAAAAAAAGGGTTTAAGTTAATTATATTAGCATATAGAATATATTTATTTTAAGTTGAGCATGCCTCAGATTTTGAGGAAATAATTCTATGTTCTATATATATGTAGTAAAGATATCTAAAGTATCCCCGATTTTTCTTTCCGTTTTTGGCAAAACCCCCTCCTAAACTCCGAGGAGCTCGAGCAAGGCCACTTAACCAAGAGCCAAGCAGGTCACTTACTTCGCTGTGCGCGCACTCGGATTACAAAGGGGATGCCACCAGCATAAATTCATTAAATTTGCCTAATTTCGTTTTGCCAGACGCACAGGCACACACATGGATCCGACAATTGCCCGCGAGAGAGCGAGACGAAAGCCATGGAAATGGATGAGGGTCGGGAAAAGAGCCAGGACAACCAGTTGAAATTCATTGATTGTATTTACAACACCCGCGACACCACCCGCAACTCCTTCTCCATCCCGAACCCTGCAACAACGCACACACACACATGCCCGATGCTTTTGGTAATTTGACGCGTTATCACTTGTGTTGAGTTTGTTATCATTAAACAGGCGGCGCCGGCTGATGTACTTAGGCCAAATCAAAACTCAAGCTGGAGAAACTGGAGCGTCGGGCTTTGGGCTCTGGGCTTGGGGCTCCGGGCTCAGAGCTCAAGTTCATAAAATCCGCGCCCACGCCCCTGACCGAGCCGCCCCCTTTTAGCCGCCCGCACGCACATTAAGCACGCCTTAACTAACAGCCAGGCTGGGTCGCTTGTTTTTGACAACTTGGGCATAATAAGACATTAACTTCATGCACATCAAATACTTTATTTATGGGCGTCTGGGGTGAGTGGATGCACTGCAAAGAACAAAGTTTTGGAGCTCTTATTTCGGGATTAAAATTATTTAAAGTGATAATTCCTGGTTTTAGAAAGCATATTCTTTAATCCAGAGTTTATTTTAAATTAAATTGTAATTAATAGAAGAGCTGTTTTGAATAAGCAGTTTTAAAATGGTGAATGCTTCCTCAAGTTAATATTATTTTTAATAATAACAAACACCTAATTATAGAATAAAGTGAAGGTAATTTAAACTATTAAGTATATTATTCCTGAGCTCTTAATAACAGAAAACTTAGTCGTTTTGGCAACTTTCAACAAAATTTGTATATATAAATGTAGGTTATTATTTTAATACGTATATTAAACAGAACTTCCTATCCCCCAAGTGTATCCTTACGTGTGTGCGTGTGCGTTGGGTCTGCTTCCTCAGGCACTTCAAACGAAGGCGATTGCGACTGCGAGCGCCACGCCCATTCGAAGATCCAAGGAAGCCAAGGCATGGCACCGTCTTGGATTTCCCCGGCATGCTCATAATTTCAGCTCTGTTCCCGCATTTCATCGACCGCCATCTGGGCCTGCTGCCACCGCCGTTGCCGTAGCTCCTCTTGCCAACGCTTGCTTGATTTTTAATTTCGGTTTTCCCCGCTCCGCTCCTCAGAATACCCAGCCATTCCTTGCAGTATCCTGCCTTACCCGCCAATTGGTTGCCGTGGCCCACGGTGTCTGTTTATTTACCATAGCTGCCTGTTTGGCAAATTAAGTGCAATTGCTTGAATTTAATTTCATGCAAATAAAAGTTTTGATTAGACGCCTCACATACCACCGTTCCGTACCGTACACCGCGCTGCGCCGAGCCGTCACTTGTCCTCCCCCGGATCCACCGACAAATGTTCGTAATTAGGCACTTGGGCTTATCTGAGTGTGTGTGTGTGTGTGAGTGTGTGTGTGTTCGGGGAGCAGCCTACGTGCTGGCCCACGTGGCGTATGCGTAACATAAAACGAAGCGCCTGAAATTGCCCAAAAGTTATATGTATAAACGAATATGCGGGCAATATAAACTATACGAGTTGGGTCGGTAATAAAATATCTCAAACGCTCTCTACACATGATTTAATTTTGCTGGATTCCTTTTTTTGTGGGGTAGACACTCTAGGGGGTCTGAAAAATGGATCAATTATTGTGAAAACCTACATTTGCGTATATTTCTTGACTCCCTTTTACGAGTATAAGTTATGGTTGTAGGCATACGTTTTAATAAATAAATATTAGTAATTTTTCAGCTAAAAAACATATTTAATATCTTTAAAATTTTAGTTGAAGTCCTATGTGGCGGATCGTCACATTCATTCGACAATTTTTCCCTCGGGAAGTGATCTGGGCGCGTCTTTCATATTAAAGTAATTAATAAAGTTTACCCCAACCTCCTCATATGTCAAATTAAATTTGCCGCTCAACAGACCAGAAACAGAATGGGCCAGAGGGTGGCTCCCTAATACATCGAGGGGGTGGGTGAATTCATTCTATGCCATCTAGTTTTGGGCCAAACTTGCAGCAATTTGTGTCAAATTTCTGGCCGCCACTCTCGGCACGGAACATAATTCAATAAAGTGAGGGGAGTGATGGGCCACATGCTGCTCCCAGACCAGAATGGCACCAACTCTGGCTCTGGTTCTGGCTCTGGCTCCCTTGTCTATGGTGCGAACCCGATGCCTGCATAATGATGTCGCAGCACATTACATATTATGTAAATATAAAATTCAATTGTTTAAGCATTTAGCAGGCTGCATAATTTATTAAAATGGCACACCTGACGCATGCCGGCTGCTGGCAGGGAACAATGGCTGAAGCAGCTCTGGACTGCACTGAGAAAAAACTATTATACATTTTATAGCAAGTGAAGAACGTTTAAAACAAAACATTTCTTGTTAACAAAATATTTATGAGTATTTAATTGTTATTTATTTGTTTTTTGTATTTAATTGTTCTCGACAGATTCCCCTTAAATCTGAAAGTATTCCATAATTCTTCAAGTGCATCTGAAATGCTGTAGGGCGATGGGCGATGATGCTGCGTGATGGCTGCTGAAGCCTGTTCCCATCATGCTGACGTCTATTGGCTTTTGTTGTGTGTACACGGGGCGTATGTCGCTGCCTGACAGGAATATAAACAGGAGGCTGGGATCCCCTCGCTGCTGCTGCTGCTGTTGCCTTCAAGGTGGGCTCAAACTCGCCCAGCATCCGGCGACTGCAGGGGCTGCATGCGGCGTTGAAATTGATTTTTAAACAGCCAGGACAGGGCCAGGACGCAGCGCAGCTCATGTCGTTAGCAAATCATAAAAGTGTGGCCGCTGCTTTTGCTGCTCCTGCTGCTCTTTCTGCCTCTCTCTGCTCCTCTTAATAGTTGTTGTTTTGTCATCGTATAATGAGGAAAGTGCTGACGTTCCACCAGTCCCTGCTTCCGGAGCTGTCCTGCTGCTGCTGTTGCTGCTGCTGCTGCTGCTGCTTATGCTCTAGCTTCTGCTCCTGGTCCCCGCTGCCGAGGATGCGGATGCTGTGAAGCCGCCGCTTTCCCTTGGAGCAGCGGGGTGGCGCTGCATCTGACATTAAGTAAGATGGATGGCGTTGACGTTGCGTGCAGCATTTAGCGCTGATCCCCTTTGAGTCAATATTGATGCCAGCAACAACGCCTTGGGGCAAATTCAATTTGACTCGCCGATGACTTTGGTCAACTTCATTTTACGCCCTAGCCTTAATGGGGTGAAGCTGATGGCTTGATGAACTGTGCCACGCTTTACGCACTACAAGAAAATTATGTTTGCCATCAATTTTGTTAAAATTAAACAAGTGCTTCTGAAGGAATAATTGAGCAATTAAAGGTTTGCAAACAAATAAGGATCAAGAGCATTATTCACTTTCTCTTGAAAGCTTTGCAAAGTGCTAAAGCGTAGAAGGGAATTTTGTTTTTCTGACTGCAATTTAAGCCGTGCTAAACTTTCTGCTAAATTAGCGTTGCAAATATATCCCCCTAATGTCGTTCTTGCTGTCCGTCCGCATTCTCGTTAGCCAACTGATTTTCCACATTAAAGTTGCAGTCAAGTGGTCTGTCCCTGAAGGACGCTCCCATTGTTGCTGGACGCGTGCTTTTATGCAAGATTTATTACTATTTAAACGACGCATAATGTGTCCTGGCTGATGTAGCTGGGCTACTTCCTCTTCGCCTCCTGCTGCTGCTTCCTCTGCTCCTGCTTCTGGCAGGCACACACACACACATACTGTCGGGACGTCTGTGTATGCAAACACCAAGCCACACTTCTTGACAACGTGTTCAAGTGGTCCTGTGTTCCTGGGTATCCTTCACCCCACTTCACCCTTACCGTACTCTGCCTCCTTTCCGTGCAATATTTTATTTACATTTTTCACTCGTCGTCTGCCTTGGCATATCCTGTTGTTGCTGTTACTCCTTTGCAGATGCACAACGAAAAAAACAGTCCTGGATATTTTAGGTTTGAAAACAAGCCTCACTCTCTCCTTAATTCTTAGCTGATGTTATATACCCTCTTATTATAGTCTTTAGGGGTATTTAAACATACATTCGATAATGTTTGGTATACAAATTATGCAAATGTTTAATCAATTACAACTATTTTAGATTTCTAAAGCCCCTTTAAGAAGCTCAAAACATTTTTTCAAGTGTCATGTTGATGCTTCTGGGTTGGTTGAATCCTTTCTGGTTGCCCTCCTGCTGTTTGCTTTTACTGCTCTTCTTGCCTTTGCCATTCCAGTCCCATCCCCCGCAGCTCGGCATTCGTTTTATTTGCATTTTTGTTTCATTTTCTAATGAGCTGTAATTTCTTCTTTTATTTGCAGGCGTTATGCGTGCGTACACAAACAATAAAGGGCAACAAAAAGAGAAAGGGGAAACCCCCACGCTGAGTTGCTGTGAGAGTGTGTTTCTGAGGTGTGAAAACCACTTCTAATATGCAAATGGCGTTCTTTTTGCTCTCTTCTACCATCTGCCCGAAATGTCTGTCAAGGCTCAAGCATGAGCTCGTGTTCAGGCCAAGGCCAAGCCCCTGTAAACTGTAATTACAAATGTAAGTGCATTCGATCACCTGATGACAGACTGAAAAAGAGAGCGTGTCCAGGCTATTATTGAATATCTGATTCCGGTTGCCATTAACTTTAATTAACCATTTCGATTAATTATATAAGGACGGAGCTTTGCTTACATTACTACTACTATTTATTTGTAAATACTATGTGCCAGCTGTATCAAAACCATTTATATGTTGATAAATTTGATTTAAAAAGAATTAGGGAAATGAAAATTTAACCAAAAAAAAATCCATAATATTCAGCCAACTCTTCTAGGCATTTATAATTCCCCCCGAAATATCCTAAGAATTGAGAAGCTCTCAAGAGTCCCTCAAATCCTTGCCTCCAAGGTTGCCCAGTTTGTATTATATAATTTCTTTAATTCGCCCACTTTGTGGCCTTGTGGCCCGGCCCTCTTCTTTGTTATCTAACACAAATTATCTGCATTGCAATTTGTTATGCAGAAATTCAATTTGCTTAACATTTCATTGGCAGCAACTTCTGGTGGTGCAGCCCCCAGGCGGTGGCTTTGGCGCTGGCGTTTTGCTTTGTGGTGCTCGAGATTCCGCCCGCTCCGGCCCAGAGCTCACAGCTCAGAGAATGGCCTCCAGTTAGCAAGCTGGAGTTACACCGAAAAATTAGCATTAGCATTTACCATGGGATTTTAAAAGTATTTTGTACGTTTCTTATCATCTTTAAGATAATAATTTAAATAAATAAATATATGACTTCATTTCACCAGTTTTTGTCTCGCATAAAAGTTGTAAGTTAATATGCATATTTCTCAGTGTCCTGGATCTGCTTGACTGGCTGTTGGCTGGTTGGCCTCGCCTCAGTTAGGCAGGCGCCCAGTCAGTCGACTCGGTCGACTACTCCATTAGCCTTTGGAGTGTAAAATTGTGCAAACAATTTCAATTATCCCCGAAGACGCGTTGCAGACTTCTTGTCTGGGTGCACAAAGGGAAACAGTGACATATAAGTGAGTCAAGAATATTTATTTGCTTTAAAAAAAGACAAAAAAAATTATAATGATTGCAATATTGTAACTACTTCAGACCCTTTATTAAAAAACTATATTTAAGATATTTAAATAGGTCTGAAAATTATATGAAACTCACAAAGAAAAATATTTTAACGGAAACTATAATATTTTATGTAAAACTTGATACCCTCCCACTGAAGCTCTGGCTCTATGAGCTGAGTACAATATTATTTCCAGTGCTTGGGAACGGGAGAAAAGTGTGCCTGTGAAACGAGATGACAGGGAGCAAAAGGAAATATGTACATAATAATAAGGCCAGCGAAAACAAGCATTTTAATGGCCGCGGACACTGGGTCGTCTCTCTGCAACCCGCCGCGAAATTGGAGCAGCTAAAATTTAGCGTGGCAATTGACTTCAAGTCTGGGCTCGGACTTCGGACTCGGATTCCACGCTGGTCCTCGTCCTCGTGCTCGTCCTCGTCCTCGTCCTCGTCCTGTTCTGAATTTAATAAAGCAGCTAGCTGCGACTGGATTTGGACCTGAAGAGGTTCGCCAGTGCCGGCCAAATTGGGCCAACCAACTTTGAGTGAACTTTAAGCAGGGCACACACAAATTGCTAGCTTATGGCCAATGAATGCAAGAAGCTGCAGCGCTGCATCGTTGCATCGGCTGCCAACAGTACGGGTTGTACAGGATGCGGCGCGAAAGTATGCGGGGAAAGTGAGGGAAAAAAAGCCAGTGAAGACGAAACCCAGAGCCGGAAATTGGCGGCCGACGCCGCCGCTGCCGCCATTGGCTTTAAAGACTCGGATGACTCGGACTTCTCTGCTGGCCATTTTTTGCCAGTACGTATAGGGTTTTTCGCCAGCTCTTGCCAGCTGGCGGGGTTTTCATTCAATCATCCATTTATTTTTTGACCATTTTCCAAGACAACTTGGTGGTCACGATGCTCCGCCGGAGTGAGAGGAAGGAGGAGTGCGCTAAGAAATTCTTTCAGCCGGAAGCGAAAAGATAACATTGTGTGTGTGTGTGTGTGTATGTGTGTGTGCGAGCCAGTCTGACGCTTTGTATATAAATGCAAGTAATGCGGAAAATATGAAAAATGTTTGGCATGTAATAAAGGGAAGAAGAGGACGCTATAAAAACAACAACAGCCACAGCGGAGCTAAAGAAAAGCCCTCTACAAATATAGCAAAATATTCAGTGCAAATAATAAAAGACCATTACAAAGTGGCATGCGTTATAATTGAAAATAAATATGACAATGGAAAGTGTTTTTCCGAAGGACTAGGACGCGGACGCGGACGAGTGCTGCGAAGGAGCCAGCATTGGGCAAGGAGAAACAAACACTGACTGTGAAAAAATAGCCAAGTAACTAATTGATGACGGAGCTGATCTTAGTTTACTTCTTGGCGGTTTTTCTTTTTTTTGAAATGGTTACCATAGAAATAGATATTCTTTTTCCGGTTTTAGCTCGGTCATGCAGTAATCAACAGTCGGAGCTGCTGATTTGGAACTACTTCAAGAGTGCATTCGATGTATTGAGTGATTAGTATTGGCCCAAGACTATTGGGCAAGGTTTATATCAGAATATTTGGTTGGTTGGAAAATACACTCTTCAGTTTCTGAACAAGAAAGAGCCTAAAAATGTGGAAAGAGGGTAAAACTATTTTTGAGGGATTTTATTATGTAATATATAATTTATTTAAAACTTTAATGAATATTGGTTGTTTATGTTTTTTTTTTTTGTGTAGCTATTTATGTAAATTAGCTTTCGTTTATTTTTAGTGTTTATAAACTCTTTAGGTTGTGTAACCCAATATTCCATAAAATCGGCCAGCAAGCCATAAAATACTTCCTTTTATTGGAATCCCATACCTTTGATCGAAATTTTCAGACATTTCCAGTTAAGGAATGTACTACGAGTGTCTGTGTCATTGTCTCACATTGGCATTTCACATTCCCTCTCAGATTTAATTTTTGGAAATTTCCTAATAATAGTAAAATTGAATTGCCTTCGGCTAGATGCTCGCTTTGCATTTCTGTTACAAGCAGTCGAGCACTAGGCTGTCGTCGTGTTGTGAAGCCCTATGATACTTAATATTCCCCCAGTGAAAACGATCCTTATTAGACCAAACGGAATGCGAGTGGCCCATTATCTAATTCCAAAGGCACACTTACAGGTGAGCAACGCCCATGGCCAAATGCGGGGCTCGAGTACAACCAATTAATTCCCTGCAGCTGTTGACGGATGGCCAACAATGCGAGCCGCTGCTTACCTAAGCCAACTTACATAACAAACAAATTATCCCAGAGACCCCACATAATTATGAACCCCGAGCGGAAAAGCTCTCGATACAAAGACTCGCTTTCCGAACCAAGCCATCCGAACCCAAACGTCCAATTTCTGGCACATAATTTACCGGCCAAGGGAATGAAAGAAAAATCGCTTTTCAATTGGATTCGAGGATGAGGGTGTGTTTGAATTGCGATTGCGACTCCTATTGGGGGGCACTGAGCCGGAGGAGGGGTCGGGGCGCGGAGGCTATATTTTCTTCGATCCAACCGTCAGAAGGCAACATCTGCGCTGTGTTTCGGAGGCGCAATGGCAAATGAAAATTCGAAAATTATTGCAGCAACAGAAGGAGCAGAAGGCCAGAGGCGCAGTCTCACAGTGAAGAAAATAAAGTTCGATATTCTGTTAATTTCTGTTTTTGATATTTGGGATCTTGTTGTGGGAATTTATAATTTATTTTAGTTTTTGTAGAATAAATTTCTTGCTAATTGGAGGTCAATCCGGCTTGCTATTTTAACGAAATCATCTAGAATCATTATAACAAGAAACAGAATAAAATGTATGACTATGTATTTTAATTTTATATTAATTTTAATATTAAAAATTAGTATAACGCTTTGGACAATTCCTTATATCGTGGGATTGACTTCAAATCAAATTCGACACTTCATTTTGTCTTCCTAAATTCATTCTCCATATTTCCTTATATATAATAATAATATAACACAAAATGTACAAAGGATTCTGGTATTATTCAAATTTTAATTCAAGATAAATCTCTGTTTTTCGCGGTGCATTCACATTCACAGCATCATTGAAATGTTTTTGGCACTTTCGGCGTGAAGTTGCCGATGCCTTTTGCCATTATGATTATTATTATTATTGGCAGCACACCTACCACCCCTCCGCTTCCTTCCCCCCACCCAAACGTAGCAACAATGCATGGATAAATTCAGGAGTAATTTTCCAAGTCGACAAACGACAAATTTCTTGCCTAGGCTCTTTCAACACTTTTCAGGAGGGACGACGACAGCGGCAACAGCGGTGGGCCATACGTTTTTGCCTCGACTGTTGTTGCTGCATTTGAAATTTATGACTTTTTGACTATTGGCAGCAGATTGCGGAGCAGCTTCATTATTTTGCCTGGCAAACTTTTGAATTTTAATTCGGAAATTATGCCCATTCAGCCATTTTAATGAACTGTGTGCAGCGCACCCAATTTCAATGACCTTTTTACGATCTCGGTGGCGTATGAGTAACGTTTTTGAGGGCCCTAATTAACCCGTAAATAAATGAAACATTACTATGCTTGAATTCGTCCTTCGTCGTGCTAGCGCGTTAATTGAGCCAAAGCTGAATGGCAAAGTGGCTCTGCTCCAAAACTCAAAACATAAAAAAATAAAATATTAGTGTTTGTCTGGGCACGCACTGGTCTTGAAAGAATGGTCTCCCGACTCCCCCGAAGGCGTTAATTGTGTGTTCTGCAATGCGTGCTGTGATTTGCCAAAAACTTAAACAGTCCCACAATTATACAAGTTCCAGCAGTGGAAGCTAAATACTCTACAAACGTATATCTAATTTTCATGTAATTAAGATTATAAATAAAGCATTATTTATTATAATAAAACTTTCATAAAAGGAAAACTCTTAAAACATCCCTAATCAGATATCTTAAGGTTTATTAATGTATTTTTTGTATTATAATTATCATGCAAGATATTACTATATAAATAATAAAATAAAAATGTTATTATTTATATTTTTTTCTTTATTAACACAAATTTCACTTTAAAAATACAAGTAAAATTTCCTAATTCGCCAAGAGTATTGTCCTCGACTTGCGACAATGTTGCTGCCATATTTTACAGCAGCAGCTACAGCAGCAACAGCGTCGTGGGGGCGAAAAAAATCGAGTTAGTTGCCAACATTTATGCGCGTTTCCGGTTGCAATTGTCACGGGACACGACGACAACGCAGAGATTGTGGACCGGACTGGACCTGAACGGGGAGAACTCCAGGCAATGCAGGGGCAGACTTTGGCCCCACATAAAATATCAGATTTTATGCATTTAGCCGCCCAAGTGGGCGGAAGGAGGCGCGAGTGCACACACAAACTTTTAATTTTATTTCGTTCACCGAATGGCGAAGCCAAAAGCTAAAGTCGTACTTGGCCTGTCCATTCTGAATTTTATGGACTTGAGCCACCTGCCCCAATTATATTGACCTTAAGGAGCTGCTCTATATATATCTACCATATGTATGTGTCATCACATAATCAAAGATATTTGTAAACTTTAAAAATATGAAAAGTTCAGCTACAAATGAATACAATATCTATAGTTTTTCTAGCAATCTCCACTGACACCTTTAAGCTTCAGGAGCTTGGCAATTAATTTCGACTCTAGAGGTGCATTAGAGCGCACCGAAGACGAGGTGCAGCACCTGCTGCCGCATTGTAAATGATGCCACGAAATAATGCTGGCAGTAGCTTATCTCCTACCCGGCACAAAGGCAAGTTTGTTGGCCAACGCTTATCGCTGTGTGTGTTGGCCAAAACGTAATGCCCCGGCTCAGTGGCGATTAAATTGCAATACCAGACACACCAAATCGTTGATACTCAATAACCAGCAACTGTTTGTTTGTTGTTCAAAAAAGTGTAACATGGCCGCAAATGTGTTTTTCAATTATCACCGGGATTATGTTAATTTGCGCTTCTTTCCAGCGCGTTCGTTTCGTTCTGGTTTTTTTTTATACCACTCACTCGAAACCGCAACAAATCGCCGATTTATGTGCATTTAGTAAGTAGATTTTACAGATTTTACACATGTTATGGCATTAATTTATGGTTATTCAAGTGGATCAGTGGGGGATATTGTGTTGGTCGAGATAAGAGCGCGACTCGATAGGAAAGCCTTTATTGGGATTTAAAAGTGGTATGTTTTATTCAGTTGTAACTTGAAGGGTTTGCATATTGAAATAAACTAATATTTAATACAAATAATAATATACAAGTTACAGCTAGTAAGAGGGCTATCATGTATGTTTTTCAATAAATTATTGCCTCCCCTAAGTTACCCATTTTAGATAGATTTTTTCGTACTCGTTCTATATATGTATATATGCTCGCAGCATAAGTTTATTGAGAATTCATCTAAGGTCAAACTTCCTACACAAGCAAGAGGTCGATATATATCACTTAATATAGACCAGAACGGATTGCCACAGCCGCAAGTTACAGTCATTTCTTTGGGTTTTTTCCTTCGCTTCTTTGTAGAGGCCAGAAGCCGGGGCAGGCAACCAGTTAATATTAGTTTGATTCCACTTGTAATGAATCTTTTGAACTATTTCTTTATGCTGCACTCACAAAAGGAAACTTTGGCAGTGACACAGATTTCATTTCGGTCCATTCTGTTCCATTTTCTGGCATAGTTTTGCCCGGGAATTCGGGTGCTAGCTTCGCACTTTTGGATATAGCTCCTCGTCCTCATTACATTACTGTGGTGGGGGGCGAGAGCTGGGCATAAAAGAGACATTCCATTTGGCCAGCCAACATGAAAGTATCCAAGTTTAGGCAAATTAAATTACACACTTTACTCTCCGGACCAGACACCAAATCAAAGATGCGGCTGTGTGTTAACCATGGCCAAGTTACGGGCAATTCGGATTAGCAAAACACAAAATATCTTAAATTATTTTGCTGGTCTGTCCAGTCCGGTCCGGTTCGGTCTTCGGTTCTAGTGAATTCGGAACTTTTGCTTTTGCCACACTTTGACACATTTTGCTGATTTCGTGACGCCCACGGGGCGCATTAGAAGTGGAATGGAATGGCATGGAAGGGCCGGACGGGGCTTGCTGGGATTGTTTGATGCTTTTAGCTAAAGGGCCAATATTGATTTCGATCTTAATTAACTTTGGCACATTTGCAGCAGCCTCCAACTCCGCCCCCAGGCAAAAACAAAAACAACAGACTAACAAAAAGACAGAAAAAAATTAGAAAGGCAGCAAAAAAATAGCACCGGAGACGGTCGGACATTTCGCCCACAGAAGTCTATTTGTGCTTGTTTTCTTTTTGGGTTGCTCCTTTTGCTAATTTGTTTGTGTGCCCGTCTCCCTGGCACTCACTCCCACACCGGGAGAATTATTTATTAAACCAAGATCACTTCTGAAATACTTGTGGCCGAAAGAGGGTTAAAAACAGGAGGAATCTGGCCACCATTTCAAGCTTTCTAGTCAACCCTTTCCAGCATAATGATCTTAATTCAAGCAACTTTCTCTCAGTGTTCTCCCTTTGGCTCCAACCAATCGGTTTCCCTTTCGCTTTCGAGGTCCTGGTCCTGCATGCGGAATATTCTAAAGCGAAGCTCAAATGGGTGTCAACCCCTGAGCTCGATGAATGGCAAAAAGTTGCCACTGTGGCCAGTCTGCTTTTGGTTTTACCTCAGTTGTATTGCTACCATTGGGTCTGTGAGGGGCTGAACTTTTGCCATTATCAGTGTTTGAAAAATCCTAGCTTCCCGCCCCCAGCCAACACCGCAAACCCTTCTCTCAGGTCGGCACTGATATGGTATTTTTTGATTGGTTTCACAGAGACTTCAAGTGGCGTTCGCTTTGCGTTTTAATTGCCAACTGAAATTTTGCAACACTCTTGGGGATGTAAGGGGAGTGGACTGGATAGCAAACAAATTTAAGTAAATATTTTTCTAGGCTTTTGTCTGCAACTGCTGAGCGGAGAGTGAATAGTGTTGATGTGACTGTGAGTTGCTCTTTTTTCCTGGGAAATCCAATCAAAGAAAAGCTTCCTTTTCCTTTTTCAAAAAACAGATTGATTGGTCTGAAAGGAAATGTTCTCTCTTTGGTTCCTTTTATTGCTGAGACATCAGCAATATTAACTGCAAGCTTAGGTATATCTACAGAAAAGTAAATATTCAAAATGGTCTTTACTTTATAAACTTTATTGTTAATGGGCTGAAATTATTATTTAATTTATAAGATATTCAATTGCTGAACCTTTAACCAAAAAGCTTATTTTATGGCAGTTTCGCGAAACTTCTCAGTCTTGACCTCCCTCAAGTACTTTAAGGCAACTGCTGCTCGGTCTATTATTAATTGCTAATTTGTTAATTAAAATCACTTTGGCAGGCACATTGCTATGCGCAACATCTTAGCCCTCTGACTTTGATGTGACCTTAAGTAGGCATAATTATAATGCATATTGAAAGCCATATTCGGCCATTGAGCGCTGCGTATTTATTTAATTACAATTGGGGAACTTTCAACTTGAATGGCTGCCGGCCCTGCTTCTCTCGTCCACGACACAACAAAGGCCGAAAGGCGGACAAAAGCTCTGTGAAAAGTCATTTAATAATAATATTAGTCAACCGATAGCCGAGTTGCCAAGCGTTTAATTAATGAAAACATTTTCCGATGCTCGAATGGAAGTGTTTAAAGGAAAAAGCGACTCTGAAAGCGAAGGAGGGAAAAATAAAAATAAAAACAAGGCCAACGTCTTTCAACCGTTCCTTAGTTCTGCTCTCAACTGGCAGCAAAAAAACTTTTAATTAAACATTTTCTGGACGGGCCTGCTTGGCCCGCTTGTTCTGCCGCCGAAAAAAATAGCATCTTACGACAAATTGCATTAAAATACATGGGAGCAATAGAAGCCGCACAAGCCAAGTTATCGCGGCACATTAGAGAGTCCGCCGCCCAGCATTTAGATCTAATTAAATTTCCAACTTGTTCGTTGTCATGCAAAGCCGAATAAATTTCGGCACATACAACTCCGAGCCGGATCCGGCGCATATAGCTATGGCAACAGATGAGCGGAGGGCTTAAAGCCCGAAAAGAAAGAAGTTGACAGAAAGTTTTAATAAGGCAGGGTGGGTCGAGGACGCAGGAGGCACGCTGGAGAGCTTGAAAAATAAAAATAAATAATACGAGTAGTGGAAGTGAGCAAATAGAAAACGCAGCGGGGCAAGCCGGATTTTCTGGCGGGAGGCATTCATTAGAAAATTTCTGGCCAGCTATAATTAAAGTTTACTTTTGCCCTGTCCGATGCAGTAGCAACTTTTCTCCTGCGAGTATTTTTCTTCCTTTTTTTGGAGCAGCCAACCAACCAGCCAGCTTGCTAGCTTGCTGCAAAACTCTGATAAAAAAGTTTATAGGTGGAGAGTGAGTTTGGGTCATGATTTTCAAAAAGACATTACACATTACAAAGCTTAAAAACAGGAGCAGCAGCCACAACAGCTACAGCAGCCATTAAATTGACATCGTTTGCATTTATTTGGTTTCATTTCGCTTTTTGCCTGACATTTTAGCATAGAAATTCGACAGGAGGTCGGACCGCCGAGGACCGCGGACAAAAATTTCCATAGCTGCGGCTCGCATCGAGCGCGTGGGCCAACCCTTTTGATGTAACCGCGCTTTTGACTGGCGAAATCAACGCCGAAAAATGTAAAAAATGTGGTAAAATAAGTCCGGAGTTTTAAATACCCTTGCAGATACATTTTTTTTTAAAGTTAATGCCTCTTTCAAATGAAGCAATGTTGTATAATTTGAGGCTTACTCTCTGCATCATTCTATAGGTCAAAAGACCTATAGTATGCAAAAATGTATATTTTACTTCAATATTTTTATGTTGAAGTAAAATATACATTTTTGAATACAAACGGATACATTTTTATTCCGTTTTTAAATACCCTTGACTCTTTCAACTGAAGCAATATTTTATAATTGGAGGCTTACTCTCTGGTATCATTCTATGGGTCTTTTATAGTTGAATAAAATGTTATTGCTACTGTAGGAAAAGTTTCAGAAAAAAAATTGATTGGGGATTACCAGGAAATATCAAAAATAACGTAGTATTAAACTGAAAAGCGGAATAAAATATGAAACTCGTATGTTAAAAAATTCTTGCTACTGTAGAAAAGCTTTCAGAAAAAATATCAGTGAGGATTACATCGAAATGTTAAAAGTAATGAGTCGTAGTATCGAGCAGAAAATCGGAAAAAATATATATTATAAGGCGTTCTACAAATTTTCATTTTGCCATAAGGATCTGCACTTGACAGGCTAGAAAATGCGGACATCCCTTGAGAGGGTAGAGAAAAGAAAAGGGACACTGGCAAGATGGTAACGCTTACGGAAAACAAAAGGGAAACGCTGCTCCAGATGGCAGCTAGCCCTCCTGCCGTTTGCCGAGCGGTTTTTGTTTGCGGCCGTGTCATTTTTACAGACTAAATTAAAATATCTGGCAGAAAAGCAAAAAAATGGCGGTCTAATTTACATTTGTAAAGCAAATGCCAGAAGCCTTTCGACCGCCCTTCGGCCGAGGAAAGGGCAGCCAAATCTTAATCACTGTCAAGTTCAAACGCCCCGGGCTCATGAATATCAATGACAATTCTGAGCTGGGACTCTCTTAAGCGTTTTTCCAGTTCAGTTACCGTATCAAATTTGAGAGTGGCCAAGTGTTAAATGAATTTTTATGCATATTTATTTTTTATTGTTGTATAAAAACTGCGATTTTTGGCGGTGGTGGGAGTACTTTTCGTTGCCGTTTGACATTTTATTTAATAAATATAAATTGAGTTTACTTTGTTTGGGCTGCGGTGCACATGGATTGAATGCGTTTGTATATTTTGCTCTTAATTAATTTTTAATGACATACAATTTCGTGTATTTATCAGCAATTTAATGCCCAAATGCATAACGGTAAATTTCCCGGACCAAGTGGTCAGAATGAGGCGAACCACTCGCCCAGATCCAGTTAGTTCAGCTATTGAAAATGTTTTTAATTTCCCCCCTCTAAATACTAACTAAATGCAGGCCACAAAACATATTTGCTGAATTTGGTATTTGCCCAAGGGCAATGGCAAAAATGAATAACGAATTAAGAACTTACCTAAAGGCGATCGGGAATTAATATTTTTCAGCGAATAATGATTTTAAAATAAAATTAACACGCGAAAGATTTAAACACATTGGAAACATTTCAGGTATTTTATATGCATTTATTTTTTATTTTATTTGTTCCACAAAATATGAAATATACTTTATTCACTATCATATGTATAAATAAATAAAATAAACTAACAGAAACGTGATAGATAAAGCTGCATTTGATTATTTGAACATATATTAAATAACTTTATTTCCCAAGAATTTTCTTTCCCTTCATTATAGTTGATTTAAAGGCCATGTCGAGTTGTGTTTGGTCTTGATTCCCTGATCCTTGTAGTCAATTACAGATACGCTAATAACTGGAAGGAATCTCCGGCGGAAGACCGACCCAGTTCCAGTCCCAGTTTCAGTCGCAGTCGCCGACGCAGCTCCAGTGGCAGTTCCATTGCCATTTCCCGTGCCGGCTCACACACAGCTATTAGAGCACAATTTTCAAATGTGTGCTTGGCTTGCACTTTGGCTTAATGCTTTCATTTGAGTGGCCCGCATGCTCAACTTGCATTTAAGTGCAAAACTTTCTAATTATGTGCCCAGAGAGTGAACTAACCGGCGGGAATGGCACGATGGCGGTCTGACGTTGATGTGAATGTTTATACTGATGACGACTTGAGACTGCAGTGCCGGCGGAATGGCGACTACAACACGCTCTTGGCAAATTAATAGACTGTAAATATGTTAATGATGAAAGTTGTAGTCGTTCGGCTTTGAGCGGAAATGAGCCCTGCTGAAAGGCTGCGAAAAATCGGGGCCCACCGAACCATGGTCACCGGGCATCAATAATAATCAGGAGCAGTAATGAGTGGCAATAAAAATATTAAATTTCCCACTAAATTCAAATGGGCCGAGGATGGATCTACGGTGACCTTGCCTAGTTATTTATTGTGCGTATTTGCCTTTGCCGGAGTGCTAATTTAAATTGATTGTGCCCAAGCAATTTCCAAGTGGCCCCGCAATAAATTTCAAATGCTAAGCCGCCGCTCAAGCCGCAATCATTAATTATAATTCATTGGAGCTGGTTATACAAGCCGGAGAAGAGTTCTCCCCTATAGTGGGCCCGATCCCCGGGTCCTTTTGATGAAATGCGTAGAATGGAGTCCCACAAACCTGACAACAGTAAATCGATTATGTCCAGCAGCAAAAGGGTCTATGCATTGCACACTAACTGCCACAAACTAGGTGCACTGACCGAAAAGGGCCATATATTTGGTAGTTTGATTAGTTTACTATTATATTTAATTTATTAATTATTAATTATGTGCAAAAGGTTTAACAAATTTTCCCCAATTTTTAAATATTATTTCTTAATTAAAATAAAATAATATTTGCAGTGTGAATTTGAACAGAATGGCAGAGTTCGTTTAACGAAGTTGTCGTCCAGCTGTCATTTGCTCTCTAGTCCTGCGGTTCCCGAAACTGACGATGGGCGGCGGCGCAACTTTTCATGTCGGTCCGGTGCAGCTCCAAAAAATTACACATGTAAATTGCATGTGCAAACCGCAAAACGAGTTGTGCTATTTAGTGTGTGCGTTCCCAAATAAGGTGTCAATAAATTGTGCAGCCAGTCCTGTCCCGCTACCAGCTGAGGCCGATGCCAATGCCGATGCTGTTGCCTACGAGCGTTTAATTTGCAAGTGTCAAATGTCAATAGATGGCTGTCTGATGCTCAGTGCAGCATTAAAGTGCATTATTATGGCCCAGAGCCAGTGACAAGGATGCTGTGGCAGATGGTGTGGGGCGATGACAGCGCCGCCTAAGCCCAAGTCAAACAATTGTGGGGGGAAAATGAAAACAAGTTCGATGAGAGGGGATTTCGGTAGCTCGGCATTGGAAATGCCCTCAGATTAAGATTTAATTAAATACCATGCATTTTGATCCCTTTCATTCCCTTTAGGATATCTCGATGACTTGGTCACACACATCCCCTTGACTTACCCGACCTTTTGCGTGGCAATTTACATTAAAGTGTGGCACCAGATGCCAAAAACTTTAATTACAGCACACGCACTACCCTCCCCCTTACCGTCTGTCCCATCTAAATCTATTATTTGGCAACATTCTCGGGGTGGCAGTGATTAAAAATTAATTTGACACTTTGCGCTTGCATGTCAAAGTGGGCGAGAGAAGAGGCCCGGCCGGGTCTGTCCGAAACTTTTGCCGAGCGCTTAGCTTGCATAGTAATTAATGAATGCTGTGGGTGGGAATCGGTCGGGGCCAACTGCAATGGCCATAATTAACGCGTTTCGTGTGCGACAAATAAGGGTGCTCAAGGTTCTGGTGAGGCGGCGACGAACGGGGCTTGGGTGCTTTAGCTCGCATTATTTTTAATGGCTCGGTGCGTGTTTTATTTGCGCCTCTTGTTGTTGTTTTGTTGTTATTGCAATTAACTTGTTGCCCCAACACCGACGATTGTTTCATGGCAGCTAGCCATTTTTACCTCGCTTCACTGTGGGAAATTTGTCAAGGGTTAACAAATTGAAAACAAAGTGGCTGCATCTAAGGAATAATTTAGTGGGAACAAAGTTGGTGAACTTCTTGTATACATAGAAAATTCAATTTAATACCAAATACGTTTTTAAATAATATTTGATTTATTTACAAAAGTAAATTTATCTGCATACAATCCCTGATTTTCTCTCGGTGACATTTCTATAATTACCAAGCAAATCTTATACCGCCGTCCAACGGGGCGTATACTTAATACTAGCTGCCTATTAGCGCGTTATGCATTCCCGCACCTCCCAGAGCGATATTTGATTGGCAAAGGCTACTTGGAGCCATGCCTGTTATGCAAGCTTCGTGGCAGCAGTCATAAGTCTTTCAATTTGGCTTGGCACGTGATGGCCAATGAGCCACTGAGCCACTAAGTCGCCGGCGTCTCCCCCCCGTCACTCACGTGCATCGATATCCAGCTTACGGCTACTTAAGTCTTGAGCTTTCCCATTCCCCCCTCCGGCTTGCATCTCGCATCGCTGTCACGTGTGGCATCTGATTCTGGGAGCTGACGACAGTGTCCTCATTTTTTTCTGGTTTTGTGTTGCTGTTGTGGAAAAGAGTGACATGGAGCATTATCGGATTAAAATATTAGGTGGATATTTTGACAAGTTGGCTTATGGAAACAGTCAAATGCATTGAATCCACGCTAATCTGCTTTCTAAATTAAGTTTGTATTTCGCAGAACTAAAACATAACATAATATAAGAAAATGGAAATCCTTTTCAACTATTAACAAATTCATCTTTTGTGCTTGCCAGTCAGCAGTCACTATGTCATTAAAGTATTTTGTAAAGGGAAATAAGAACTCTTATCAAGAGAAAGCTTTGAGCTATCACTTTTGTTTACACAACGAAAAATGTTTTAATTTATACCAGCTCTTCCCTGTTTTCTCATAAAACTGACTTTTCAGAAAATCAGAAGCCATTTCAGTGCCAATATAAGTTTCTTTTTTATATTTGACCATGTCTAGCTTTATGATAATTCTAATTTTAAATAGCGAATGTGCAAATAAATAGTTCTTCTGAGTTTTTATTTTTTATATTTTCTCAGTGACGAAATAACGTAAGAGCTGCATCTCTTTGAATTTTTCAGATGAGCTAACTCAACAACAAGGTGGTCATTGCTGTAGCTCATCCTGGGAAACGGATAGCGAACTGCTGAGCACTGAGAGACCACAGACAACGAGATGCGAGGACGCAGTCCATCCGTCTGGGATTATTTGGGATTTATGGTTTATTACTACTGCAACATTTGGCAAATAAATAGGATTCTGGCATGCGAATTTCCAAGGAGGGGAGAGTAATGAATAAAATATAAGAAAAAAAGTGTAAAATGTATATTTCATCCAGCTGTTGCCATCTGGAATTGCATAATTGTCGCGCCTGATCGATGGCGTTCATAAATCGGATGACTGGCAATGACCTAAAGCATATTTAATTATTTAATTAGCGCTATCTAAAGAGCGCATCTATAATTTTATGCATCGACAAGCATTAATGGCGTCATAATAAAATTAATACATGGCCGACAGCCAGCTGCGAGGGAGCAGCATCCCCGTAATTATATTCCATGCATCTACAGGCAACGAATGCAATTTCTGTTGCACTTGCTGCTGCTGCTGCTGCCACTTCCACTGCTGCTGCAATTTATGTTGCTGTGGCTGTTGCAATTGCATCAAGCCACGATGCGTTTGCGTATGCAATGCTGATTGAGAGCGGTGCATAGAAATTGCTTTGATTTCACGGCTGATTGATGTGCTCTGGCCTGGCATTGGCACTGGGATGTGCCGCCAACAGAACGTGAACAAAAAGCAGGAAACCTGCAAGGGGAAAACGCAGCTTACAAAGCTGCAGAGCAATGGGTTTTCCAATTAGTCAAATAAAATGTTTCTCTTTTAAATGAAAATGCATGAAAAGATTGAAAGCTTAAGGCAGATTATGAAAATAGGTCGTTTAGAATTTGGATTCAAATAAATTTTAATCAAAAGTGTTGCACCTTTGAAAGGATAGGCGACAGAATTAAACAGACTGCCAAGGATACCTGTAAGATATTTGACCTTAAACTTATAAAGATTTTAATAATGAATACAAAGCAAAGAAAACGAAATGCAGCTTTAAAATGGCTTGAATGGGACGTAATAGTATCCGTAATTGAATCACAACAGATTTTACAAAATACTAAGCTTTTTTAAGCCGTAAAAAAGTTTGTTAAATTTCTTTATCTGTGCTTAAATATATAAAAACACAGAAATATAAAGTTATTTACTCGTAAATGTAATATTTTTTCCTTGTGAAAGAGTGTTAAAACAAAATATGTTTTGACTCGAACAGAAGTCGTGCCTGCAAAGTCAACCTTTATTTAAAAATGATAAGCACATCCAGATGTGATTTGGAAATTGTAATATATTTTCGGGAAAAGCACTGATTGATGGCGACCCTTCAGTGCCCAACTTCAAGGCAATTGAGTTATGTCGAGCATTTCAAATATTTCACTATTGTCTACGCAAATTTGCTGACGTTTGGGGCGTGTCAAAAGAACGCAATTTGAAATTGAATTTGATGTACGTACGCCTCTCCGAACAGCGATATTTGACTTTTATGACATGTTTCCCCCGCACACTCACTCGACATATAAGCGTAGCAACACTCGTAATGTGTGCGTGCTGCAACGCCCACAAAAATAAAGTATTCCGAAAGAGAACTCGGCTCAGATCGCACTGAACCAATTCAGCGTGTCGCGGATGACACTCCAAAAATTGCAGGTCTCGGCCACAATACATACAATCATTGCTTAATTTGTGTATTTCCAGTTTTTAGTCCTCCATTTGGCATTTTGCTATCAATTGCCGCTCTGTATGGGCTGTCATTTATTCATTTGGCTCGCGTGCTGCCTGCCAAATGGATTCGCAATTCGATTCCAAATGGCAACCTGCAATTAGTGTGCGTTTCTAATGACAGTCATCACGGAGCCGAATATTGCAATGGAGCCCCTGGGCTGTCTCATAAAAGGGCCATTCCCGGCCCTCTGGCCATTCATTGTGACTTCAAAATGCTGAAATGCCTGGCTCTGCCCGTCGTTTTGCTGGTTTGTGTAGCAGCCCAGGAACCGAGACGCGATGCTGAGGTTGGAGCTATTCAAAAAAAGGAAGTTTTCCATTTTTAATTAATTTTTTATAGTATCCGCCACCAGCGATTTTGAAGTTGGGCAAACATTACCATGACATTTGTGCTCCTAAAACTGGCGTTACTGACGGTAAGAAAATCCTTACTACAGCTAATTGTTTTAAAATTAATTCATTTTCTAATATTTGATTAATTTACAGAAGCTATCAAGGAGTTTAGTGATGGTCAAATTCACGAGGATGAAGCTCTCAAATGTTATATGAACTGTTTGTTCCATGAATTTGAGGTGGTCGACGACAATGGCGATGTTCACATGGAAAAGCTTTTCAATGCGATTCCCGGGGAAAAGTTGAGGAACATATTGATGAACGCTTCGAAGGATTGCATTCATCCGGAGGGGGACACCTTGTGCCACAAGGCCTGGTGGTTCCATCAATGCTGGAAGAAGGCTGATCCTGTACACTACTTTTTGGTTTAAGAATTATTATATGTAAGAAATATTTTTAGGGCGGATCTCGAAGAGGGGTTAAATCAGAGAACAGACAATGAACTATCAGTTGTGACCTCCTTGCTTACAATGTTTCTTAGGTTTAAATAAAAAATGTGAATAAATGGTTAGAGGTTTAATGAAGCATTTACAAAAACAATATAAAATCTGATTTATGAATCGGAAAATGAAAAACACAATTCTTAAACAGAAAATAAAGAATTTTCTTGTGGGGTTTTTAAGAACAATTTATTGAGTGAAATTTTCTACCTTATTGCCTTTCAGTTCAGGCTTTTATCAATCGCATTTACCTGTTGGCTGTGCAGATAAGGTCGCCTCTGCTGCATCCATTCGAAAAGGCACGAGTTGACTTCAACTCAAAAGAAGCTCTCGATATTGAGCTACTTACAAAATCAGCCCGGCCATCCTGGATGGACAACAAAAGCTGGCAGTGGCTATTGTGGGGATTGCTATTCCTTGATTACTTTTGCAAGCTCGGAACTTTACGTTTTTGCATTTCTTTCGCTTCGTCTGGCTCGGAAGTTGATTTAGTCTGCAATGCTTTGACCCACAAAGCAGTTCCATTTGTTTACACAGAGAAAAAGAGGTTTAAAAGTGAATTTTTTACTGTTTTTATTAAAGGGAAACGATTACTAAGTTCTTTTTTTACGATCTAGACTGCTACTCAAAATGTAGCTTAGTTTTCTGTTAAATAATCCTCTAATTCGTTCCAAATATATTAGATATTTCTCAGTGTTCGGTTGAATTCTGCACCTAATCATTAAAGACACGTCAGGGGGCGAGACCCTTGAGTTTGGGCCTGCACTTATATGGGCGATGCCATTATAGAGACACATCACATCCACATGAAGCGTCAATTGCCCCGATAACTGAGTGCGGCAGTCAGTTCGGTTGAGGTTTCGCCAACGACGGCACAGCGAACTTGGCCAAAATCAATATAAAAGCCAAACGCTGCAAACGGCAATAAAGCAAATTCAATTGTGACTGCGGTTGTCAAACAATCTCTGCGTGGCGTGTGTGAGTGTGCAGTATCGAATTTTTGCCATAACTACTCGCACTACCGGCGGGCGTAGGGACAAAGATAGGTAGGTTTTGCTGGAAAGGACCTGCAGGAAGAAGGAGCAGGACGAAGGCGGGCAAGGGGTCGAAGGTTACCCAAGCATAGGCAAACGACGCGTTGCAACACGAAAATTGAAATGGCAATTAAAAAACCATCCATCGTTCATGCCGCACACAACTACGCTAAAATACATACGAACCCATGTACAAGTCCTCTATATTCGTCCTGGAAAAATGCGATGTTGCTGTAATTTCATTCGTCGTCCTCCATTTCTGCAAGAGTGTGAGTGCCAGAGTGTTGGTGTGGGCCGAGGCCGAGGGCGCGTGTGAGTGTGAGTGCTGGGTGTGTGCAAGCTGAGGGGCGAATGTCGTTTTGTGGCTTTGTTTCGGTTGTTGCGTTGACATTTGATGAAACAAAAGTGACAGTTGGGCGCAAGTTGAAGTCTTTGTTTTGTGTATTTCGGTTTTACAATTTCAAAAGAAACGAACGAATGGGAAATTTTATATTTTGATACCCTGGACATCCGGTGACAGGTGTGGGTATCCTGGGACGTGTACTAAATAAATATTACATAAATAATAGATAAGAATATGCATCGCTATAAAAAAAGATTACAATTTCTTATATTTTTGGAATTGGCAAACCAAATATTAACAAATTCCATTAAAATTGTTAAATGAAAGAAGGAACTCTGTATATAACCTTGGGCTAATGATTTTAAATCATTGTCTATTCAATAAATTACATAAAAATATTATTTATATTAAAAAAATAGCTAAACTAAGAACTAAATTTTTAGCTGAGTTCTTCGTTTGTACTTTTTAAATGTTAAAGGTAGTTATTGAAAAAAATACAAATCTCCGTTTCATTCTTTATTTTTGTAAAGAAGACGAACCTTTTCTCCTTCAAATGATTCGTCAGGTTTTGAAAAATTTTCATTACCGCCCACCATACATCATAAGGAATCCTCGAATCCTTGAATCCTTAGCTAGGCAATATATCACAGTCGACCTGAGCGCAGAATTCATGAGAATAGGCGGCCCAGAGAGGGCAGCGATGGCGAACTGCCACGTGGGCATGTGTTTGTCAGACGAAACACGACAATTGTAGACTTGTGACGACTTCGCTGACGTCTCGGGCACAGTTCCGTTTCCGTTTTGGCGGGAGCTTTTTGTTCGGCCATCAGCGGTTGGAATTAATTTAGCGTGCGCTGAGCTGGCAAGAAACAAATGATTTTTGTTGCTATCGTCGTGGCTTCTAAAAATAAAATAAAAAAATATAAAATACAAAAAAATACGAGAAGGTCGGAAAAATGCTACGGCTTAGTATTCATACACATGGGCGAAAATCGGCCATGAATATGTTATATAAATATTTAGTTTGGCTTACATAATTCTAAGACCCTGCTTGGCTGTACGAATTACATAACCATTTTAAAGCTAAGAAAACGCCTTTTAAAATTTAAATTAAATTATTCATTGGTTGAAAATTATAGTTAAAAGAATGAAATCAGCGAATATCAGGAATTTCATTGTTTATTTTTGTAATGCTTTTCGCCTCTGTGTACGCACTCATAGCTACCGACAGTGTCATTGTCCAGCTGTCACGCGTGGCACATCGTCGTCAACAGCATCTGCATCCTCATCCTCATCCTTTTCCTGATTCTTATTCGGATTCGCATCCTGGCCCTTCCGACGCTTGCCCTCGTCCTGGGCCGTGTACTCTCATATGCATCGTCGCTTTTGTTCCACGTTCTTCGTTTATTTTTTCCTGGGCTCTATTTGTTTTACTCAGAATTTACAAACAAGGCCGAGACAGAGGACAATTTTTGCTGTTTCACAGTCGAAAAAGAAAGCAGCGGAAAGAAACTGAACGGCACGGAACCCAGAGATAGCCACATTAAAATGGCTTTGAATGGCTTTGGTCGGCGTGTCAGTGCGCCTGTCCTTTTAATCGCCTTGTCGCTGCTCAGCGGAGCGCTGATCCTGCGCCCGGTTGCAGCGCAGCGTGACGAGAACGTGGGTTAATGAAGTGCCCGGCCACGTTGCCACGCCCACTTAAGCAACGATTTTTAATTGCAGTATCCACCGCCGGGCATCCTCAAAATGGCCAAGCCCTTCCACGACGCGTGTGTGGAAAAAACGGGAGTCACCGAGGGTGAGTGTAACAGTCCTGCTCCGAAAGTGAGCCTATAATTGCAGTCAACGCGATCTCGGCAGATGGACCACTTGGACAAGTGCTTCATTTGCATGCATCGCTAGATCCTTGAGTGTCAGATGGATGGTTACGGGTATTCAGGGTATATTTTAATTCAGGCAAAGTTTTCATGGAGCATTATTATCCTTAACAATAATAAGAAATTGTTTTCTTACAGCTGCCATCAAGGAGTTTAGCGATGGGGAAATCCACGAGGATGAAAAGCTCAAGTGTTACATGAACTGTTTCTTCCACGAAATCGAGGTGGTCGACGAGAACGGGGACGTGCATCTGGAGAAGCTCTTCGCCACCGTGCCACTCTCTGTGCGCGACAAGTTGATGGACATGTCCAAGGGATGCATTCATCCCGAGGGCGACACCCTATGCCACAAGGCCTGGTGGTTCCATCAGTGCTGGAAAAAGGCCGATCCCAAGGTGAGAACTAATCGTTAAAGGCCCGAAAACACACACCCCTAAAATACTTTTCTTGCAGCATTATTTCTTGCCTTGAACACCTGGATGATCCTGTTCTCTGATTAACCCGTTGCCGGCCCCGCCCTAATTTTATTGTGATTTAGTTTTTCAATAGCTGTCGAGTAATAAACGTAGCCGAGTTGAGCATGCAAGCCGCCGGTCTTTCAATTATTTGTCGACTGCCAAAAGGGAAGCACTCAATGGGCTCCAAAGTGTGCTGCAGAAAGCGGGGGGCACAAAGGCTGAGAAAAGCGACTGCACGCACACGGACACACACGGCGCTTTTGACATAATTTATACGCATTGTGAATGAGTGTACGCTTGTGTGCCTGCAACGTGTGTTTTTTTAAAATTATGCGTAAACTTCGCCAAGCTTGTTAACGCCGACAAGCGTGTTACGTCCCAGCATTTAACATAAACGCGAGCTGCTGTTTTCTCGCCTTTTACTCCCAGTTTTCCGTCAAAGGGCAAAAAAAACACATTTTTAATATATTTTTTAAATAAGCCAACTTGTCGGTAAGGGGGCAACGAGAGTCATTAGTTCAGCTCTGAATGCAGCAAAAAAGTTACACAATTTTAAATATCACATTGGACATCAATCACATTGCTTCGACACCACATTCACCGCATTCCTTCGAAAAATAAATAACTTTGACAATTATTAATGTGGTTTTGAAAAAATGATTTAATTGATCATTACAAAGAGCAATTTTATTAATAAAAAGCGTTGTATTTGGTGAGGTTTTAACTCTATTATCAATAAGACAATGTAAATAGTGTAATATTAATGTAACTGATTTATATGATTTTTTTTTGCATTGCAGAAAACAAATAGAAAATATATTCGTATATTTGAAATAACTAATTATTCAATAACGTAAATTAAATTACAAGTATTTACCTACTTGGAAAACTGTTCCCTTCTTAAAAAAATGTTCACTAACAGCGTTTAACAAACCATTTTAAAGCATTTCCTCAGTCGTTCATATACAGTTTTCCTGACTCCGCGCTATCCCTTCCGCTGGCATTATATTTCCAGAGCCATTAATTCTAATTTTTTTGAATTTAACATATATTTCATTGCTGTCGGTCAAATGCTTGCTGGCACCTTTTTTGAAGCGTCGGAGTTGGGTTACAGGGCGAGTTTTCCAGGGTGGGTCTTGGGTTTTTTATTGTTTCGACGACTTGTTGCGCCAAGCTTTTCATTTCAGAGTCAATGATTTATGTTTTCACTTGCGCCCCACGTCCCTTTAATGCTCTTTTTATTATTTATGCGTATTGGTTTTCATTTTTCTCCGCCGCTTGAGTGAAAAGTTTACTTAAAAAAAAAGGAAAATGCGCTTAGCTGCGCTAAAGGTCCTTTCCGTGGCCCTTATCCGTGTAATTGTCGGAAGAAGCTTTGGGGAAGAGGATTTTTTTTTGTTATTGAGCCTGGCCAGCTCATTATTGTCAGCTGGCGATTCTCAGTCGGCGTTGTCATCATTACATTTCACTTAATACTAATTTCTTTTCCTGCCACTGCACTGATAGAAAACACACAAGGTAAATTTTGGACTTAATTTCAGTCAACAAATACAAAAACCTGCAATAAATGAAAATATATCCAAGGAAGTTTCAGCAACATTTTATATCTTTAAGGATTTTTGGTCAAAACAGGCTTTTGATCTCCACATCCTTTTCTTTTGGGCAGTTTTCTGAGTGTTCAAGTTCTCCCACTTGAAGCACCCACACATCTGCTGAACTAATTTGGTAAATTGAAAATTTTTTGACAGCCTTCAATGAAGTGTGGCCGACGACACTTTACGCTGTGCGGTTCATTGAAGACGGGATGGGATAGAATGGGCCTTGGGTCTCTCAATGGATTTCCACACGAGCAGCTTGAGCCAATTAGCTGCCCAAATGTTGGTTAATTTCCTCTCCGCCTGTTTTTGTTCCTAATGATACAATCATCTAATTGATTTGCCCCCCAACCGTATTCACTTCCACTGTTAGTGCTACTGCCACTGTCACTGGCTCTGCACAATTCACCGCGAATTTGCAGGCTGACCTGTTTGGGTAAGCAGTTCATGCATTTGTAATTCGAAACTGACACAGTTGGCAGCGGAATGCGATTGGATTGGCAACGGAAGGAGTCCGGTCCGGGGCCACGTGGGTCTGGCGGGGCGTACAATTAATGGAAGTTTAACTGTTCAATTGAAGTTGATTTTTTTGGCCGCTTTCCTTCTTTCCGGGGGTTTCTTTTTATATTTTTATGCTAGATGTTCCAAGGGTATGTTGAGTTCACCAAAAAAGTGTAAGGATATTTTAATAAATTTAATTGTTGCCATGTTGGTGGATTCTTTGTGTTTAATCAAAAGAAATATCATAATGAAAAGCTAAAGGATGGAATCCATGATAGATTTCTTTATATTTTATCACCTTCAACATGTGAATTGCTAAATAAACAAGTTTCAAGTAGCTTAAACTATATTTTACCCAAATATTTCACCTCGAAAATTTCCTAAAAATCTACGGAAATTTCTATATATATAACGATATAAGTTTAGCATGATTTCGGTTGTTGGTAGTTGGAAATTTTTACAGGGTTTCTTATTGGTCGACTATAGTCCTGTGACTTATTTGAAATGAGTACAAGCGGCCGTGTTCCTTGCCATTAGGGCACTTTGTTCATTTTTCATTTCGTTGAATTCGCTGGCGCGTTGGCAAAGTTTTTTCTTCACTAAACGCTGCCCCGCTTCCAACTGCCTTTGCACTTATTTTACGCTCTATTGTTCGTTTTGTCGGCCACGTCCAGAGCAGAGAGCACTCACTTTCTCGTCCTGGCCTGAACTGGACCGGCCTGGTCTGGCCGGTCGACCCATTCATATTTTCCTGTAATTTTTTTCCGTTCGCTCACAACTTATTCTTGTCGTTTCCCGGTCAAAATATAATTCAAAGGGAATTAAATTTTCCTACGTTTGTGTTCGCTTTCGCACAGAATTTAGGTTAGATGCAATGGCTGGATAATTAGCATATAACTCGACAATTGGCCACAGTTTTGTCTTGTCCTTCGCGGACCGTATCCGCAAGTATCCGCAAGGTCTGGCAATGGGATTTGCATAAATTGACATTGAATGCAAATTTTTTGTCGCCACTCCGTTGCAGAGGCGATCAAAATTGTTTTCCATGTAGCGCGAAATGAAGGGGAACCCCAAGTGCAAAAAGCGCCAAGCTAAGCGTTAACAAACAAAACTCGATAACGATATAAGAGCGCGCTCTATCTGTCGATTTGTATAAAAAATCAAATTAGTGTGCCATCCAGAAATGCAGCGACAGCTGCACAGCGGAAAAAGAAGCTTAGATAATCAGAATATATGTATACCTGACACTATGTGTAAAAATATTATTTAATAAATTCAAATGATAGCAATATATTACATTTTGAACTAAAAAATATTTTAGTAAGATTTCTTTATTGATTTTAATGGCATTTAATTTTCGTCAGTGTTTGCGAACCGAAACACAGACATTAACTTGGACAGCGACAACAACACCAGCAAGGCAACTGAATTGAGGCATTGTCGGGCAGAGTGGTGGCCAGGAGGATCGGATCTGTTCGGCTTGGTCACTGGCCCGGGCCCGGGAGCAATCAACCCTTGCCCGTCGAAAGGACCCATTCCCTTTACGATTTTAGTGCATCCGGCGAGGTTGTGTAGCGGCTGTTGTTGCGCCGCATGCTGCCGATTTTTATTATCCTTTTGTATATCCCTTCATTTTGTTTCCTCTTTTTTTTTTAGCTGCCTGTTATCGGATTTGCATGCCATGGTAAATGTGGGGCGAGAAGCCGAAAAATTGTTTAAAATCGAGCTGAAACATTTTTCGTGGTGGCGGGCCACAAAAGATTTAGCTGGAAGCTAAACTACATACATACTATATATGGCTGCGACTAATGATGATTGAAAGGATTGCGGCATTTGAGTCACAAATTGGTCATCAGAAAGGCTGCACATGACTGGCAACTAGTTTGGGTTTCGTAAAGGGAAAGGTTTGATATTTGAAATAATTATTATGTATGGAGTATATTTTTAAGCTTTAAATAATTCTTATTATTGACTCTTAGTTCTTATCTTATATTAATTCTCAAGATGCTTCTGAAGCATTCTTCTTATTATTATGTTTTCGATATCAAAAACATTTTATTCCTGGAAGGGCCTTTAAACTTCGGCTCGCCCTAGTTTAGACTTTTCCTTGTTGTTACACTTTTTCCACTTTCCCACGGTTCATTTGCCACGCATTTTTCACTCGGCACAAGTAAATGTTAATAGCATCAACAGCCAGTCCAACTGACAAAACATTCGTAATGCGGGAAGGACGGCACAGTTGAGGGGCTGACAGCAATTACGCTCACTTGCCTCGTGTTTCCACTGCCAAATGGTCTCATGCTGCATTTAATAATTGCGCATACGCAACGGTGCCCCTTAAAGCGAGCCAGCCTGCGACTTCAAGTGGAAGACATTTTATTGCCCGGCACACATATGTGTGTCTATGTATATACATATGTATGTATGTATGGGAGACTTCAGAGAATAGGATCGCAGAGCAGGCTGCAAGACCAGTTAGATTTCAAAACGAGCATTCACCCGGAGCAGCACAAATACTTCAGCTTATCCTTTGTCTTTTGTAGCAGCCTTGTTGCATTAGTGACATGCCGAGTGCTCTGCATTGTGTCCAAGTCAGCCCGTGGCGATTCATCTGCACAAACGGCGGCCCTAGTCAAATTAACCTCCATAGTTTAATGTCTGTGTCTTGCCCGACTTGTTTCTGGCTGACATGGTAGTGTCAGCCCAGGCCAATCCGCATGCAACGTACATATTTGTATTTCCCAGCGGTACGTTGATTATGTGTCTCCCGGGGCCTACACCTCAACATAGCGATGGATTCGTGAGGCTGTCGTGAGTTCACCTAAAACATTTTTGTAAATAGGAAATATATATTATATTTTAAATATATTTACCTGATGGATTCTTCAGTGTTTTTTTTTTCGATTCTTAAATGATTCCTGTGTTATCCTTATTTATTTATAAACTTGTCACCATCTCTAATTCCTGCACATGCCTCTCCTCTACGGAACTTGTTGCAATTGTATGCAAATTATACTGAGACTGCTGTCTGTTCTCATGTTCTATGTAAATAAGCCGACAGCCAAATGGAAAACAAGACGCAATCGTAAACCTCGCAGGCCATTACGTCTGTTTTAGATTGAGGTAGGAACCAGAGTCAGAGCCAGAGCCAGAGCCAGAGTTGCGGCCAGAGTCGGAATCGGAAGCGGACTTGGAGCCGGAGTTTATGGTAGGGGCGGCAGGAGTCACATTGCCAAAATGTTAATGAATCAAAGGCTACGAAAAGTCTGCGGACAACTACTAGGAATGGACAGGAAACACACGTCGGGACCGATGAGGATGGGGGAGGTCTGAAAGTGATGTGGGCGTGTTGATAACGAGCGAAGGCGCCAAAGTCATGCATAATTAATCATTTGTTAATTATAGACTTTGGCCGGGCACAGTAGCTGTTCAGCGGACTTACCTATCGTCATCCACACACACACACACACACACACACACTCTGGTGTACGCACACACACACACATTTGACACCTGGCAAAGTAATTGCCTTTGTCCACTTTGAAGTTGTTTAGTTTTTGCTTCGGGCTCATTACAACGTGGGCGTGGCTCCCCCACATTCCGCTATGCCCACGTCCAGGCATTTATATAAATGAACTCGTCGCAGCTCTCCGCTAAAGAATCACAAACAGAGAACGGACATCGTGTGTGTGCACTTGAAGAAATATTAAATATTTTGTTAGGAATCATTTTCGTAAGAGCAAGCATCATTTGAGGAAGCTTGATCTTTATTTACCAAAAAAGTAGAAAGACTTGCAATGAACATTGTAAGTTTGTTGCTGATGAAGAAGGTTTATATTCATTTCAGACATTTTTCCATATTTTTTCCAAGTGTTTGTGTGTTTTGGCCACAGTTCACGTGCATGCGTCGTCCCTTTGCCGCTCTCTCCTTCGGGCCCAGGGACTTGGTGGGCAGCTGTGCGAGCGAGCTGAACGAGTGTGCTGGCTGTGCCATGTTTGGAACAGGAAATGAGCACCTGCTGCTTATTTATATTTTCCGCTCACTTGAATGTAAAATTACATCATATTTTGTTTTCCTTCTTTCAGCTCCTGATGCGGCTGCTGCTTGCCACTTGTACTAGTCTGAAAATTGCTGTGTGAAAATACTTCTGGTAGAACATTTGAAGACAGCTGGCCGCAGAGGAGAGTAGAGAAGAGCCGGTTCACGGTTGCCTTTTTAAAGTAGTTGAATCACCTGAGCGGAGGGTTGCGGCAGACCATCTTAATTGCCAGTCCTGTTTATAAATTTAAAATTAATTTTCTGGTTTCCACAGCATGATAAAAGAACTCAAAATTGGCAATGTTTTGTAAGGTTTGAACAGCATAAAAGATGGAGAAAAGAATTTAATTGGCGTGATGGTCTGCAAGGGAAAAATCTGTAAATGCTATATAAGTTATGTTATTTAATTTTGTATTTTATGTAATTTAAATACCTTAGATGGCCAATCCTGGCAACCACTGAATAGTTTCAGATTGAACGGATTCCCTTCGACCCGCTATAGAATTTAAGCAAAGTTCTATTCATACAAAATATTAGTTAACTATTTGTTCAAAATGTTTGCATACCACGGCCATGAATAGGTTTTTCCCAGCTGCAAACCGCTGTGGAAAAAGTTCCCCATTTGTTGGCCGTTTCGGTTGCAATGTGGTAACCACAATGTACGTGAAGTGGCGATGGGACACAGCGCACTGGCCAAATGCTCATATGCGAGTTGTTTATGTTGTCGTTTTGTTTTTTGGTCGTTTTGTTGGCCGCGCAATTCGCCAAATGTTCAGTTGGTGTTGCTGCCGCTGCCACCGCCGCATAAATTGTTGCCGCTTTTGAGTTTAAGCCAACAGTTTGTTTGCTGGTCAGCCAGCATACTCTCACGATCTCTCTCTCTTTCCCCGCCGAAATCCGACCGTTAGTTAATTGCTGTTGCCGCTGCAACATGATTGCACTTATTGGTCAGCAGCATAATCAAATGTGTAACTTTTTCGGGGCAAGTTGCAGCCGCATGAAAGTTTAATTAGAAATCTCGCATGTGCGGTGCACACAGGGCGTATGCGTAATGCAGTGGAGTGAACTGAGCTTAACCCCTATAGCATTTGTGTGTGTGGTCGAACGGTTTTGAACTTTAGTTCATATGGGAAATAAATTTCGGAAAATAAGAATACCAAAATAAATAAATACATAATAATTGACCTTATTCATAATTTGTTATAAAATATATTTAATTTAAATGTGTTCTCTTACGAAGGGTTAACACAAAACTAATTTTAACTCATAATTAAGCCACTTTCAAGTCGACAGTCTCTCTCCCCGGCCCCTGGCCCCGTAATCAGGCTTTTTCTTCAACTCTGGCTCATTAAAAATAGCAGCAACAACGGGCTAAAACAAACAGCCAAACAAACCTCTCACCTTACACAGCCGCCGGGGCTGGAAGCATATTTTACATAATTTCTTGGACCAACGCAAATGCAAGGCAATGCAACTCAAGTCGGAGGCACTAACTTAATTTCCCTGCGCGTATAATTGCAGGCTCTGACGAGTTGTTGGCGAAACTTTTGTTGGCTTAATTGAGGGCATCATTATTTGGCTAACAAGAACAGGCCGAGCGAATGCCGGACTGGGTTCACAAGGCGCTATCCCCAATTATAAGTCAAATGAAAGTTGACCCGTTGTCGAAATGCATCCTTCTTGGCGTTCACACACCACATATGTACCCCAACCCCGTGTATTTCGAACGCCTTTCGGGTTTAACGTTTCATTTAATATTTAGCCAAATTTACTCCGTCCCATAAATCAATGCCAAACAACAGGCCGGGGGCTCCCTTATGAATACTCAAGTGTCTCGCCGAGCAACAAATGGGACAAATTTCCATTTCAAGCCAATGCCGCATAAATGGCACATAATTTACGATACGAGCAACCGAGAAGCAGCAACAGCAACAGCAACAGCAGGGGCAGCGGTGGCAGAAGCAGAAGCAGCTAACCAAACATGCAGCTAACTATCCCAAAAAGCTGGTAACAATATTAGTTAGCAGGAGCGGCAACAGCAACAAAGGCAACCGAAATACACTGAAGGAATATCTCCTTAATAGGTAAAAAACTTTTAGGCTCAAAAGAATTTCTTTGATTGTTTAATATAATACATAGAAAGCTATCCTGAAGAAGCAATCAATAGTTGAAGAGTTGATTTCGGGATGAAATATTACTGTGAACCTCGAAATAAACACATTAATTTAATAATAAATAGAAATACTATAATAGGCCCTGCTTATTTCTAGTGTAGTGGCACCATCGGTCGGAATCAGAGAGTAAACTTTACGTTTGTGCTGCCTGTTGTTGGGAATACCCGCACCCGAACTGGCCGGCGTCAATGTGTGAAGTAATTAATTACAAAGCAACTGATGTGTATCTGTATGTGTGGCCGCCAGCGAGTGTGTGCGTGTGCCTTGGGTTTCGGATTATGATGCATGATGATCATATATGTTTGTTGCTGCACGCATACTCCACTCTCGAAACCCAAAACCCACAGGCACAGGCACACGCAATAGCCGGAGCAGATAGGTAATGCTATCTCGGCATGGTTCCCCTTTCCTCTTGATTTCCAGTGGCCAGAATTTGAATTGATTTACACCTGTGAAGTGAGAAAACGCAGTGGATGAGCCGGCCCAGATGCATTTTGGTAATTGAACAAAGCAACGCAAGATTTGCCCATCATGTGGTGAGACGGGGAGATTAATATCTTTGTTAAACTAAGTAAAAATCATTAATGTACTAGATTAATCTAGATCTGCACAGATATATTAATTAATTTGGCTATTTTTCTCTATCTTGTTGTATTAATTATATTATTTGTATTATTTTCTTACTGCATAGATCTAGAAAAATACTTGTAATTATATTCGCATAATTAAGATGTAAAATGTAAAGCTTGGAATGTTATGTCTCGTTATAATCATAGTTTATGGCTTCCGTTTTTCCCCCATTTCCACTTCTCCATAAAGTTCATATGTCATTACTATTCCCCTGTAAATTCCAGACGCACCATAATACCATTTCCTTACAGCTAAGACCCCGGAATCCAGAGCCAAGGGTATTCCTCATTAGCACGGCAACTCTAGGCGTTGCCTGCCATCGGGGGCTAATTGTCTCGTTGCCAAAAGCCCGGCGACTTTCTATGGGCAATTCGATTTAAAATTGCGGCTCGGGAGCTTCAAGGATATATTTATGAATCCCAAACACGTGATGGGAGCCAGAATTCGGGGTGCGAGCGATTGGTGGGGGTGCATTTAAATTAATCACAGTAAAAGCGAATTGCCCAAAACAATGTAATATCCCGTGCAAGGTCCTTTGGGGAACGGAAATCTGTAAACCGTGACGAGACCGAAACCAGAGCCTGTCACTGTGTCAGTGAGTGTGTCCTTTGTGTGTGTGTGTGTGTGTGTGTGTGTGCGTGGGTATTCCTCTGTTTGTGTGCGTGCGGTTGCTCAAATTAAAACAAAGTGTCGTGCGTTTGATGAAAATGTAACGCATTTTGCTTAGCCACCCAGCGTCGCACATAAATGCTAATTGGCTTAAATGTATGCGTATGTGTATGTGTCTGCCTGTCTGGGTCCTTTTGTGCTTCTGCGGGTGTGTGTATATTTTTGGCATGTGACCCCTCATACCCCTCCCATGAGTTTTGGCGGGGGAAACGTTTTTCTACCAGCCAGGTGTTCAAACTTAAACATTTTATAGTTCGGTTAATTGTCAAAGCCGTGGCAAAAGGCAGCCAAAAGTAAAAGGGTGCGCCAAACATTTGATGACTCAATTATTCGATGGTTTTTGTGGTCGAGCTGGTGGTTAATCTGCTGGGGATCCGGAGGGGGAAGGATGGTGATATGGGGTGTGGTGGTACACGGAGGGAAATGCTCCTTCCGCAAGTTGAAGTTCAGAACCTGTCCTTACAGCTAATTAGGTTTTATTTAGTAAATGAGTTGAAACTAAAGAATTTTAAATAAAGATCATGACTTCCGGTGCAAGTTAATGCTTTCCATAATTAAAAAAATCTTTTTCTTATATAACATTTTTTAGATTTTCCACAGTTTCCAGCAATATACTATTTCCCAGTGTAATCCCTCATTGTTCCATATAAAGACGGCATCGTTAAAGCATCTGTCGCATTGATTAGCATGACCTCTACGTGATTTTAGCCCCCTCAAAAAAAAAACCAAGACTAGCTGGTGAAAAAAAAAGAAAATTGGTGGAGGCCAGACTGAACGCAAAGCGCTGACGAAAATTGAAAACAAGTGAAATAAAGTGATTGGCCATAACATTCGCGCGTACGCGTGCACTTTCCATTCTACAAGCTTGGCTTTTCCATTTCCTTTCGTATTTCTTGAGTCGTCTGTGCCTCCGCCTTTGTGTGCCCACAATTCTATGCTATTTTTATGTTTATCTGCCTTCACTCCATTACGACTTTATGCTCTTTAGCAGACAATCAACATTGTTGCCGCCGCCAGCACCCGGAACACCCCCGGAACACCACCACCCACCGTGCCAACGATTTCCCGACACCCCAGCAGGGGTGGGCTATAAGAGTGCCGTTTTTCTGGGCGGACAATGCCCGTGCGAAAAATGCAAATTGCGAGTGACGGAGTGGCGGATTGGCGGAATGAAGTGAATGGGCAACGAATGACTGAATGAATGAATGAGTGATTGTTGCCGTGAGCCAGACATTTAAAGGAATTTGCGCTGCGCTGCTTTGATAAATAGCAATCGCTTGGCCTAGCTTCGACTTGGACTCCCTCATATGCCATAATTTATGCAAATTAATTTATAAAAAAAGAATATGTACAGTCGGTGCCGAATGGTGGGGCAAGTGCGAAATTGTTCGCGGCAAGTACATAAATATAGTGCGCCTTAGAGTATGGCTCATTTATATGGCTTATGCTTTATGCGTAATTTCAGGCGCTGACATTTATGATGTATGGCCAAGGACAGCAGCGTTTAAAGAAATAGTAGTGTTTTCTTTAAAAATTTTAGATAAATAAATTTTATAAATAAATATTTATAATCTAACAACCCTTTAAAATGTATATACAGCAGGTAGAATATATGAAATTTAATAGACTTTGCATTTATGTTTCTTCTAGATTATTTCTCCAGAAGCATCTCCTAATTTTTCGAACGAACCTGTCCGTTTATGAGCACGCAGTGAAGTTGCCATGACGGCTGACGAATGGCTGACTGCCCTGTGGCCTGTAACTGGAAGTCAGCCCCAAAGTCAGACAGGCTGGCATTCGCTTACCTGTCTGAAAGCCGTCATGTGAATTTGTTTAGACTGTAGGGGCATCTAGTGGACGATGACATTAAATTCATTTTGTGTAAGGGGAAACCTTTAAATCATTGCAAAAATCCCATTGGCAAGAATCTAAAAAAAATATTCTTTCATCGACTTAAAAATGCCTGAAAAACCGTCTGCGAAGTCACCGCCGAAGTCGGTACAGAAATCGCCACCGAAGCCCCTGACCAGCATCCCCAGAACGTCCACCACATCCGGGACTCCCAATCCCAGAGGCACCAAGCCGTCAGGCCCTGGAACAAATCGTCCTCCTCTGGCCAATCAACATGATAGGGTGAGATATGTCAACGGTAGTAACTTCTTTAGGAGTGACACTCTGAACTCAGTAATTTAATTAAATAATTGTAATCAATGTTCAGTATCTTCGAGTGCTTTTTACTAATTTATTTTAATATTTACAGATTTGGAAGATCATGAAGATGTAGTTTGGGAAACAATTTTAAGGTAATGTACTGAACATACTCTTTTAATACCAAACTTAATAAATAATTTATTTATTTTCAGAACAACAACCTGGCTCAAGACAAGTCTGTGAATTTTAAAACAAAACTAAGTTCATAATTTCAAATGTCTTTTGAGTAGACCAACTGACGGTGCTGAATAAAGCGAAAAAGTCCCACAACACAAAGAAAACTCTTATAATTTTGTGGTTAGCTGACTGGAAGTCGAGGAAAGCGCAGGCGCTGCCTCTAAAAGAGAAAATAGTAATGTTTCTTTTGGCAGGGTAATTTTCTCTTTCCTGCCGATTACTTTTCTCGTTTTGCCTGAAGCTGGCTTTGAGTTAAACATTTTTTAAGTAAATAAGAGTCTTAACTCGTATGTTTTTACTGTAGGGAGCTTAAGAATTATGTTTTAATTATTGTAGTATAAAATGTTGTTACTGCCTTTATTACGTTGAATACCTTATTAAACTCATGAATTTTTTTTAATATTCAAAATCTAAGAAAGAGTTTTCAGCTCAGAATTAAGATTTTAAGTTTAGTTAAGTTTCACTAAACATTAAATCGTTGTGCAAGCTTTTTAGAAGGTAAGTTACTACACAAGGGAATTTTAAGAAATATTTAAAAATCTACATCGGTTAAATTGTAATAATTAGAAACTGAATAAGTTTTTTATAAAAACTGTCAATCAAATTTATATGTGATACAATGTGCATCTCCTGAACTTTGCCTACGGCGTGCAGCGGAATGCAAAACAGCTTGGGATAGGCCTACTTATCCAGTTCCCTCTCAATGCAATTTAAACCAAAACAAACTCAAACTGCCGAGCCTCTCTTCGCCGAGGTCGTGTAATTTTTACTTTCATTCGGCATTTGAGTGGAAACGATGTTGGGCTTACGACAAGCTAGCGACGAGCACAAAAGTCCCCGAGCTGGCGTATCGACCGAGGAGCGAAAGGACTTTTTGGTGTTCGGGAACGTTTTTGCCAGTGGCGCGGCTCAGTTTCGTATTCGTGTCGGAACGTGGCGCTACGGTCTTCTGCTCAAGGATACGCGAGCCATCCGCTTCAGGAGCAAACGCGGCGCGTGGAACCCAACGGAAAATAAGAAAAACACAGCTGAAGGCTCGAGAGTTTTCCTGTGTGTGCGAGTGTGTGAGTGCCGCAGTCTCTGTGCGAGTAGATCCTGGCCGGGGTCCTGTGCCGTTTTTTTGGCCATTTAATTTTATTAGCGACCCGCGATGCAGGCCGAGCACAAAAATACAATAAATGAAAAATTAAATATTAATTAAATTTTGCATACGAATCGAGTGGTGAACGCGGTCATTTCGCTGATTGAAATGTTAAATAGATATTAAAAATTAATGGTTGTATTTCGGCAAAATACAGTACTGCTGCCGGATACGTCTGACAGAATCGCCGTATAAGGCTAGCAGCCAACATACATTGTCATCTTGGCCATCACCACCGACGACAACGACGACGACGGCCGGGTGTGCGTGTATATGACTTTATTAAAAAATTGTAAAATCCCCCTCGCGCGTCGTGTTCCTGCCCATTGTTTGTGGACCCACGTAAAGACATTTCGCAGACCGCTCCAGATTTCCCACTCGTTTGTTGTTGCACTTATCGCGATTACGGGGCACGGAGGGCCTGCTCCTTGAACTGCAGCTGCATCTATAGCTACAACCGCAACAGTCCTCGAGAAGTGCGTATGAAAAAGCAAGTTAATTAAGAATTTGTCCCAGCACGCGGGAAAAATAATCCTGCCATGAAAGGAGGTCAGCTGAAGCTTATTTTAATGGAAAGTCAAGCCATGGCAAATACATTCGTTATGCAGGAAAATGGAATTTTCATTTCATTTAAAACTTATCTAAAATTTATTTAACGCAATTTACAAATATTTTACCAGCTTTCAATTTCCTAATAATTTTTTGTTGTGTACATGTGACAAATCCCGGCTTTTGCGAGCGGTAGCGACTTTAATTAATATCACGTATACGCCGTGAGCACCGCTTCGGGTAATCTTTAATGTTTATCGCCTTGTAGTCGATAAAAATGGCTGTTGGGGGGCAGAAATATATTCATGAAATCTTTCTGCTTCCTGCACTTAATTGCATTTAACTGGCAATTAATTGCTTTGAGCCAAGGCAACTCTCGCTTGGGAAATTACGTAGTCAGAAACAAGGGTCTTGTGGATTTGTTATCTCCAGAAATAAATGAATTCGTAAAAATAAGAATTCAATTCCCTCATCTATGATAAATTCATATTTCTAGTAAAAAATTTTAAACAAAGAGTCAAAAAAAAAAATGCATCAAAAAGCAATATGAGGAACAATGAAAACTATTTCTGTTGATAAACATACAGTAAATACAGTAGAACTTGTCCACAAATTATTATAAAATGCAAGCAGTATTCATAATATGAAATTCAATGAAAGCCAATTATGATTTCTATGCTAACGTGAAAACAAATTACAAACTAAAACCATAATCTGATAATCATATTTTATTCGTTCGCATTATTAAAATCAATGTATAATCAATAATTTATGTTTTTATTGTTTCACTGTATCAAACGAGGCCTGAGTGAGCTCTTCAATATATTTTTAGGAGGAAAACAATAGAAGATAGCAAAATTGTATATGAACAATTTGTATATGCCGTAGAGTTATTGAAATATTATTTTGCAAAGGAAAATTCTTGCTGTTTAACAAACGGAGATATGATGAAGGAATTCCCAGATTTGTGCAAGCATTTCACCCAAATTTATGGCACAACTCTAAAGCAGAGGGGTTCAAGCCAGTTAGTCCATGCATAAAAGCTCCTTACAACAAGCCAAAGAGTACGCCAAAAATCCGGGCCTAAACTCAGCCGCACAGATAGGCCAAAAGAGCGAGCGACAGAAGGACCGGAAGACAGACAATCGGCAAGTGGGCTTATTTCTAAGGGCAGGCTGGAATGCTGGCAGCCCGGGCATGGTAAGCATTTTGGCCAGACAGTGGGGCTCTGCACTCACCTAACCTATCTGCGGCAGGATCACGTTTTGCAATATTTATGCATGTCCCTGCCAACAGGAGATGTGCACTCATCGCCGGTTCAGAGGTTAACGAGGGTGAAGCTGTTGGAGTTGGAGTTACAAAAAAAATATATATATTTATATATAAAATAAAACCCAACGGCCAACGCAGGCTGGAGTGTGTGTACAGGAGCTCTCTGACATTTGCCAAAAGTAACACTCCAGACTGAAGTGGGCCAAAGCGATGCACATCCGAAAATTACATTTAAAATTATTTTACTTGGCAGAGGGTTAGGGCAACACCCAGAAGCAAATATAAACACACAGAGACAGGGAAACCAGAAGCCAGACGACAGATGCCGCAACAAAAAAATTAACAAAATACAAATAAATGCAAGGATAACAAAACAAGGGCCAGAAAACACGCACAAAACGCTTGACTAGCGCTCGAATGGAATTAAGTTAACCCAATAAATATCTTTGAAAAGAAAGAATTAACATAACACAATTTTTTGTAAAACAAAATATTCTCTTAAGATCTTGCTACTCGATAAATATAGGTGTAGAATTATTATTTTTAAGCTTGGAATAATTTTTTTAAATATTCAACCTGAACTTTTAAGAATTCTTTAAAAGCAAGCTAGGCGTAGATAAGGTAATCTGGCTTTAACTTTTCTAAAAACTTATACATTTTTCAAACATCTTGTTTTAGACACTTGTGGACTTTGGTATCGATGATGAATAATGGGTTAAGGACGGATTGGCTGGCACACAGCTAAGCAGAATATTTCAACGCCCACTTTGCGTTGCCTTGTTTGCTCGAGCCCAACATTTTTGACAGAAGCTCGCAGCGAGCTGAACATGTGGAGCAGCTGCGGAAAAAGATTGATCCCACGCCGCCTCTCAGATAGGGAGGGAAAGGAAATATAACGAAAGCCATTCCATTCCCTTGGTCCTTGACTCTTTCTGTGAACTATTGCAGTGACCGAGAACGTTTGTTTTGCTTACTCCCCGGGTGTTGCTTGCTTGCTTACAGCTGTCCGAATTTATTACGGCCAAAACAAATCCGTGAACTTTCTATGCCAACTTGCAGCAGCAACTTTCACGTGTTTCCCAGCGAGTGCTGGCATTTCCGCATTTCCCTGTGCATTCTCTCCTGGCTTCGTGTTGGCCTTTTGTCATAAAGCTTAACACATAAAAATGTTATTGTCCGATGTGGAGTTGTGTGGCTTATGCTGATTTGTGTTGACCCAGTAAGCTGGCACTGCCAATGGCAGGAGGAAAAGAAAAGAGGGAAATCAGAAGTAAGTTTTATGGTTGTAAGTCTGATTTAGGACTCCCAGGCGAAGGCTTTAAAGTCTCGGGCGGCAGGGAGGTGATGTGGGTTAGACGTTGCATATCAGTGTCCGAATTATTGGGTTGCTCATAAAACCCAGGGTTACACAGCGGGATAATGAAGGTGCACCAATAAATTTAGTCCAACAAATTCCGTTCTGTTGAGCTTCAGGAATTCCATTTAAGATGATGTACTACCTGCTCCCTAAAAATCTAGGATCGCCTTTAAATTTAAGCCGCCTTCGGTCAGTCATAGCACAAACTATAAACTCTGAAGGCTTATTTAAGGCCAGGAAAATTAATAACTTCAACAAAAAACAACGGCTGACGTAATAGCGGCACTTAACCCTTATCGAGTCGAAAGTTAACCTGTAATTGCGGCACTTGAACAGTTAACTCCCAATAAGCCCGGTGAAAGCGTTTTGAGCGCTCCACTCTCATCGGGAATTACACTTCATTTGCCTAACCAAACCGACGCCCAAGCTCCCGCCGAGAGTTTGCGCAAAGTTTTAACTCTTATCTGTTGTCTATCAGGAAATTTTATGCGATTTTGTTTACCTATTTTAATGAGAACCGAAAAATGCTCGCACAATAGCGGCGATGAGCGAAAGGAGGCACGGCAGCTGGTGGCCAAAGCCCTGGCAAAAACCAGGTCAAAGCAAACACAACGAAAACAGAGCGAAAGGACGAAAATTTATGCAAAACTCAAAAAACACAAAACAAACCGGGAGAAACCGAAAAAAAAACGCACGAAAAGGACGTTGCAAGAAGCCATGTCCGAAATGAAACTGCGAATGTGTGTATGTCGTGTGTTTTCTTTGTGTTTGTGTTTCCGTGTGTATGTGTGTGTGCCACAAGTGTGCAGCATGTGTGTGTTCGTAGGTGTGTAGAAATGGCGTGTATTGTATCAAATTTAAATGCACAACAGTGAAATAATGAATTCTTTTGTTTGTATTTGCATCTGTGCCTGTTGTTGTTGATGAGCGCGTTGGTAGAACCAAAATACCAAACACAAAACACAGAACGAACCAAGCCGAACCGAAAAATAAAACAATGAAAACAACAGAAGAACAGAACACACGTCATAGGAACACTCAAAAAAAAAATAAATAAAATGATAGCCAAGGTTCACATTTTAATGTCAATCGAGGATCTGTTTTATTCTTTAGAAAATAATACCGATTTCAGCGAAGGTTTCATTTATAAATAACAATTTAAAACGAATTTTTAATTATTTATTTAGATATTGTGTTTGTGTATCTAATCTCTATTTTTCTTTAAAAAAATAATATTACAATTGTATAACATTAATAAAATACATTTTAATATTATAGTTAAATATTACACATTAATAAAAAACAAATCCCCGGGGTGCTAAGAGTGATATTTTATATAGATTTTATCTGTCTCTGTATCTTCAAATATTAAATATGTTTGCCATCTAATGTTTGCCATTTAAATAAGATTTAACATACAACTAAATCATTGAATTTTTGTTTAATGTCTTGCTCTCTGTGTAGCATATAAAACTTGGTGTTGGTGTTGCAAATATATTTACAACTGCGGAGATGAAAAGGCCAGATGGAAATTTAGCTTATATGGAAATTAATGTGTGTACAGTGAAAAGTTTTTGCTGCTCCTGCACGTGTCCGACAAGGGGAAAATTTACTCAGTCAACAGTTGGTGTAAAAAGTGGCTGGACTTTGAACCAGAAATGCCGTCTCTGCACTTTTACAGTTAAAATACAGAAAGAACTATATATCTGAACTATATTTTATTATGAAAAGTTTATTATTATTGTATGTATAGGGAAATAAAAAGGTTCAAAAAATAAATTAACTTTGTTATTAAAACGTATCTTAAAACATAATAAAAATTTACAAAATATTAACCTTTCGTTGGTCTTTTTTTCATAAGAAAGTACAAAAAATAACTCCTTCGTTGTTCTGTCTCAATTTGCTTCCCTGTTCTTCCCGTCTTTTTCTTTTTTGGTTAGCTAATTGCATGCCTTTTGTGTGGAAATGCAAAAAAAGCAATTAAACTTTTGTATTCGCCTGCAAAGGCTCTTCCCATAATTGTATGGTTCAGACCACAAAGCAAGGAATTCGAGGAAAATTATAATTTCAAGCCCTAATAACGCGGCAAGGTGTAAGGCTAACGAAAAACGCTAAGTGAGGGCGTGTATGGTGGGGCGTGTCGTGGGCTAACTATAACTCAAGTTGGTGAGAGTCAGGAAAAGGGGGCCTAATGGGTGGAAAATAGATCTCAGCTCGGGCGGGCACACGGTCTTTTTTATGTGTTTATGGGAAAAGCCTAGCCTACTTATCGGGGCTGAACGGAATGCTAATATTAGCACGTGTAACCCCCATCTAATCCTTATCAATAAAACATAGCGTAGAGAGGCTTTTCGGGTCATCACTTCTAACTACACGGACCTACCTGTGCTTATGGTTTATTTAGCTTATTCTCAGCGCGTTATGTGGCCGCAAACTGCAGACAACAATCCCCCCTTTGGATTTTGCAGTAAAAATAAGGCAAATAATGCACGGCAAACATTTCATTTAAACAATCAACGTCAATGATCTGTAAACAACAATGAAAAGGGTTTTTACTACCGCCAAGCATTTCGTTGGGGGCGTGTACATGCATACATCATACAAGTACAGGCCAAGACAAACTCCCACACTTACAAAGGCATTCCTTCTCTGCTGACGGCCATTGTGCTGGGCATAAACACACACTTTTAAAACACATCAAGCATACGCCCCGTATGCCGAGGGAAGTAGAGGGAGAGCCCGCTACTGCTGCCGTGTGTGGTGTGTTGTGTGTGGCACATTTCATATGAAGGTAGCTCGCGGGTTACTTTCGTTCTACAAACCGTGAAAATGTTTTATTCAGCAGCAACCAAACCAAACTAAATAGAACGAAAAAAACGTGAGTTTACAAGCAGACAGCCCATGACACTAAGCGAAAATGGGTGTAAAAAGAGGAAAGTATTAAGAATTTGAATACTGAACAATATTTTAATTAAAATAAAATGCTATATTCCATGAAATTATTGGGAAAGGTCATTTTTTTAATATTTTCTTTAGCAATCTATTTGAAGTTTAATGTTTTTCAACAGATAAACTGTGGACTTTTATGTCTTTGAAAAATTAAACCATAAATAAACCGTGTAGCTAGATTTTTTGTAGTGCATACAGATACTCGAGAAAACCACAAGCTACAACATCGGAATACAACCAGAAAAGTTTCCGCCTTCACTCTTTTTGTTGTGTTATTTATTATTTTTTTTTTCTCTCCGTTTTCAACTCTAATACAAGTGCGCATAAAATGTGACTTAACCAAAAATAAATAAGGCAAAGCGCTAAAAGCATTTGCCAACGGCAGTTGCTCGACTTTGCAGAGGTGAGAAAACCGCTGAGAGAGCTTAAATAAATTATCCATGCTAATTATCCGAGGATGCTGGGCTGAGTGGGAATTTATAACAACCAGATATGACTTTAATTTTAAGTGCCAGTCTAGAACGTAATTCAGTTTGCTTCATTAGAACACACATGAGACTGCAAGCTACGGAGAACTGACAAACAAGTTTTTGGGCGCTTACTTAACACCAAGGCAAACACATGTTTACAGGATGTATATATACAGACGAATTCTGGTTTATACACATAGAAAAATGTTTAAGAGAAACTAATCCAGCTTCTTAGAGTATTAAACTTCAAATATTATTAACATTAGCTACGAAAAAAGTACCGTGCAAATAAACATACCTTAAATCCCATTTAGACCCAAGCACTATTCTTTTAAAATATTCAATTTTATAAGATATTCTTATAAGATTTTCCTATGTCAGCAGCTGTGCTCCCAGTGCCCTACTGCATCACAAAATGCTCAAGTAATTATTAAGTGCTCTTTGCGGTGCCTGGGCCCCATGTTGCACTTTTCTCTACTTACCATATATGTATATAGTGTGTATGCCCTAGACTTGTGGCATTTTTTGCTCCTTGGGGCGCCATATTTTTGAGGGCAAAAGTCGCAGCCACATTGTCAACAAACTTGAAGGATTATCAGAGTCAACAAACGTTGAGGCAGCTTAAGACGGGCTGGCTGGATAACCGGATGCCAGGCTGGCTTGCACGGCAAACATGTTGAGTTGTCCAAGATGCCCACTAAACTATTCAAATATGCATTTTGCGGCACAAACATTTGCTTGGCCAAATTCAATTTCCAGCAGCAGCTGGTCTCCCCCAAAGTTATTATTGAAGTTTCTCCGTCTTCGGGCCTAATAATTTAATTTGGCTGTAAATATTCTTGCGGTCGTTTGTTTTAAATTCAAATATAATTTCATTAATTTATTTGGGGTCATAAATTGCCAGTGAAGATATGCCGAGCCGAGCAGAGTGCCTTTTGCCAATTCGCATTCCCAATTACATGGCGCTCACATGGACAGGCATTTTAAAAAGCCTTCCGTACTACGGCCAGTCAAGTGTGTGTGCGTTCGGCTGTCCGGCGGAGAGTTGGCCAAATTAGTGCTCGTTTTAATTGAGTTTGTTAATAATTCAGTAATGGCCACTACATTCCATCGGTCTCCGAGCCAGAGAGCTTTGGCCACATTCACGGAAGTGGGACGCTGGTTACATGCCAGCTGCCAACAAATTTCCAGCTGCCAGCCATATTCATATACATACATTGAGAGAAAAGACTAGCTTATTGTTGGGAAATTTAACTGGACCTGTGTTAAGTACACAGGACAAAAAAGGTAAAGAATACTTTGGGACTAAATAAAATATAGGCATGTTAAGAGCTAAATTTAGAAGTCAATCATTTCGATTAATACATTTTCATTGCACAGATTTTCTATTAGTAAAAGTGTGTATTTTTTTCAGTGCTTAAATCCTTGCGTATTCACATTTAACTGCAATTGCCAGGGATATGCATGTGTGTGCGTGAGAAAAACTAATTAACTAGTTCTGCATTTGGCTCATTTCATTTGGCTCTCTCCTGGCTTTTTATGATTTTGATTAATTTTCCACCATAAATATTTATGCAGCCAGCTTTATTATTCTGAGACCAGCTAAGGGCATTTAGTTTAGATTCAGATCCTGACACTCCCGACTCCGGGCTCCCGTGCAAACGCACAAAGGAACCGGGCCACCCAGTCAGCCTTTAATGTTTTCCGGGTCAGTCACAGTCACTCACTTCCCTTGAGCTCGTTGTCGGCACTTTTGTTTGTCAGCATGGACGATGACACCGCCGGACAGTCAGACAGCCAGACAGCCCGGACGGAGACGGGTGGCCACCAGGCCAGGATGGAGCAGAGGGCAAAGGACAGAGGACAGGGAACAGGGAAGAGGCCATGCCGGAGCCGCCGGCTACGCTTTTTACATAGCAAACCGGCAGCAGAAGCCGGTTCAGTATCAACCACATTGAGCGAAAGAATTTTAAATAAAAAAATTTATAAAAAGGCAATTCTAAATCAAATTGAAAGGCTAATTTACCCAGAAATTGAGCAAAGACTTTATGAGAACTTAAAAGAATTATCTACACTGTTTCGGGAGAAGTAATGCACTCAAATAGATCCCTAAAAAATAGTTATTCATAAGTTAATAGGTAATAGATATATTTCCTATGAAATTAGATCATTTATCTATTATCCTTTCAGCTAAAATTATAATTATCTCAACTTTTTAAATTTTAAATCTATAAATGATGAATTATTTATAATTTTTTTTGTGTATTTTATTTCCTGACCTACAATTACGAGTTTTTCTCAGTGAGCCTAGACAATGCTCCTCTCTGTTCATCCTTGCTGCCGGTGTGCTGCTGTGCACTTGGGCGACTAAGCTGCATCAGCTCACTGGGCAGCAGCTGCCACTCGGGAGCGCTGCCGCCTCCGCTGTTGACAAATAAGCAGAGGCCCAGCAACGCCCGTCTGCCACCCCCATTTCATGCGGACAAATTGAGCAGGACATTGAATTGTCAACCAGGGGTTGTGCAGCAGCCCTTGACGAACGCACTGCCCCAGATCCCACCCAAGCTTCAATCCCCAATCCTGGACTCCTAACGCCCAACCAACTCGCAACTCCAGTGAAAAGTCGCTGCCTCTTTACGGGGGGGTTGATTATATTGTTGACGTTAATGTTGATGAAGCATGATTTGGATTTTCATCTTTATTGCATTATACTTAAAAACTATTAGCGGCCGACCAATGGAGCCGCGAACTGCCGTGGAGCAGGGTTTTTCAGCTTGGCTATTTTATTCCACGGCTCGGATTATTTTAAATAGTGGGCATTTTCTTCATACTTAGCATTATTTTAGCTTAAGCCTAATGTAAAAAGTGTTTTTAAAACTATAATCTGTCTTACTGAAGCTTATTTTAAAATTACAAAGTTTTTACTCAAGTTTATTTTAAAATTACAAAGTTTTAACTCAAGTTTATTTTAAAATTACAAAGTCTGCTTATGCTTTGCAAATTTAGAATTCATGTACTTTAGCTATTTTTCCAGATTTCCATTAACTCTATCCCAGCCAACACTGGGCCTGACGTGGATTACATTCGCCTAGGACGGACTAAAGTCTAGACCAACTATTGCTAAGCTGCTCCCGCTGTTTGTTGCGTAGCCTTTTAAGTGATTAATGCGATTAGTCCCATCGCGGCGCGGGGCCTTAATGCAGATGAACGATGCTGTTAAAAAATTTAGAAATCAAATGATTTCTTAGCCCAACTGCCAGGCGGGCAGGCAGGCGAGATAATTTATGGGCTGATAAAAAGTAGCACTTAAATCGACTACAAAACGCTCGTTAGCATGCATTCGGGCAGGGTGTGTATAAATTTAACCAGCCAGAAAATAATGTCCTACTCGGACCCGACCACCCAATAGACAAATGGCCCCGGGCCAAGGCCCCGAACCCCCATCCCCCAACCTCGAATCCCCAATCCCAGCGACTTATCTACAAGTTGCGCAGCTCAGAGCAGAAAATCTTGATAATGGAAAATTTATTAATCCCATCAACGACAACAATAACAATAAAATGTAAACAAATGACTGACAGCAAACAGAAGCTCTTGGGGAACAAAAGGGAAGGGCTAACCCCTTATTGAGGTGTTGCATGACATTCGAGTTCATTGATACAAATCAAAATCGGGCATTTGAGAATTTTATGGCATTCTTGGAGCTTGGAACTATGAATTACTGGTCGAGTAAGTCCCAATCAGGTGTCCTTTTGTGTGCTCTTTATATGCTCATCTTGATCTACGGCCCTCGGACTCGGTTAGCGGTGATTTTTATTGAAAATGTACATTTCTCTGACACGCAACGGTGGCCATTGTTTGTGCCCCTGTGATTTCCATTCGCCACAACGATGACCCTAATAATGATGTTGATACAAGGTATTAAGCCGTCAGAAATAACTCAATTGGTAAGATCGATGGCGTTTGATAAGACTTCAACCAGGACAGCAAGTTGTGAATTTATGCCACCGCCACAGCCATTTGTTGCCTGATAGTTTTGTGTGATTATCAACATTCTGCTGCACTTCATGTGGGTGTATTGAATAGCAAATATTAGTACACAGAGCTGAAGGTTCAGGAGTTAAAGTTATAAAATAAGTATTGTATTACTAAACACTCTTTACTAAGTTGCAAGTATTATAAGAATATCCTATAAATCAATCCTTGAAACAATCTAATAAAGGGTGAGTAGGAATGACAATTAGATGCAAAGACTAACTTTTACATTGCTTTACATCCCTTTGAAATACTTAAATTTATAAATGAAATATTCCAATTACTTTTATAAATTTTTCTGTATTTCTATTTTGGTAGCAAGGCCTTAAAAGTTACCCTAGTTTTCTCTGTGTAGGCCATTTCTGCTGGCTGTGTGTGTTTTTAGCATGATTAGTATAATCGGAGGGGCAATTAATATTTGCGCGCCAAATGCGGGCCAAAATGCTTGACAACCTGCAATGTGCCGTGCGGACCGAAAAACCAATTTAGCACGTGTCAAAAGTGGCCAATTTACTTGTTACTTCTTGGCTTTTCCGCCACCGAAACTCCGACTCCCCGCGTCTGTCAACAATCAAATCGGTGAAATTGGCTGGAAGTCTATCAAAAGCAAGCTAAAGGGGCTCCAGCTCCGGCAAACAAACTTGAAATGAAATGAAACTTTGCCAACTAATAGAAATGTTATTATTTGTCTGATGGCCCAGTCAGAAGTCAACTGAAATATGGGAATACCGAAAGAAGAGAGGGCTTTCGAAAGACCACTGAATGCAAGTTTGTTGTTTAGAAAATCAACAATTAGCTTGGCTTGAAACTTCACTTATTAAATACCGTATCCGATCGCTCATTGATTTATGGCCCTAACGTCCTTGAGCAGTTCATATTGTTCAGCCAGCAGCATCATCATCATCATCTTCACTGCCAGCGAGTAACCCTTTCAATAAATTTTGTAATATCGAAGTTTTAACATTCACGCTTCCCCGCTCCCAACCAAGATCCGCTCATCACGCCCGTCAGGTTGCGACTTAAGTTCTCAGCACGAAATTTACACAAAGTCATCTAAAGAGGAGCTGCTGACCTCCATCTCCATCTCCACCTCTACCTCGGTGGCTTGAAATCAAAATAATTTAGTTACCACCTCCGCTCGCCTGCAATCGATGGCGGCTGTCGGAAACTTTAAAACTTTCCCCAACTGTTTGCACAATATCGCATGTTGGCAGTCCAGCTGTGGGCTGGGCCACCATCTTAACTCCAGACGACATTTTGGACGCTATATTATTACAACAGTTCATCAAACTAGAAATCAATGCACTAATAGAAATTATAAAGGGAAAATATCAGAATATGAAAAGTATTATAAACAAAGAAATTATAATTTGTTAGAAGAAGGAATAAGTTTTTATTATATTATATAAATATAAATATTTTTTTAAGATCCATTCAAGAAATTGTTCAGGGAAATTGCTAATAATCTTAAGACAATTTCTAAGAATCTAAGGACATCTCTCAGTGTTTCTAACTATATTTATGGCAAGGTATCGCTGTCGATGCCGACGTCCTCGCTAATGTAGATGTAAACGGGTAGCCCCCGGGACTTGCTTTTATCAAACAGTCCATTGGGTATTTGGGCTGGAGCTTGGGTAAACTTTGAACCTGCTTCTGCTCCACCTCACCTGGGCTCACCCGAGCTCACCTGGGCTCACCTGAGCTCGCCTGGCGGTGGTGCCTTTAGTCACAGAAAGTTTTCGCTTTCGATTTGCTGCTGCCAGTTCCCGTTCCCTTTCCCATTCCCCGTTACCCTTCCCGCTTTCGTGCCAGGCCGTGGCCAAAACGCAAATTGTTGAAAGTTTGCACTAAAGTCGTTGATTTCATAGCTGAGAGGTGAGCTCAACTCGTTCAGAAAGTCTGCCAAAGTAGTTGACGTGAATCGATGGAGGGGGCTGGGACGAAGGATAAGAGTATCGGGGCTCCGGGGAGCCCTGGAAGCAAAAGCAGGAGCAGAGGCAAGGAGCACAGCCAGCAGGGCACGTAATTGAGTAAAGTTGCTGCTGCGGTGCAAATGCGAAGGAGTGAGCGAACCGAACCACTTGAAAGGCACATGGCGAATGTTTCGATATATTGCGTCTGGCAGTCGTTACGCGACAATGAAAACTAACAATAACTTCCCTGCCGCAGCGGTCGACGGAGGGGCACTCATCTCCCAGGCAGCCAACAAAGCTCAAATCATAGGCCAGGCCCCCGAGATCTGGGAGCCCAGAAACTACTCACACAACTCAAACAGTTGGCATTTACTCCTGGGCTTTTTAATTGTCCGCCCTTAAGAGTATGTGCTTGGTACAGTTGTGGGCAGTAACAAAAGCTAAAAGTCATATCTTAAATGAAAACAAATAGAAAATTATAAAGTAAAATTAAATACCCGTTGTACAGATTTTAAGATATAATAAAACACCATAAAACACATTATTATTTTTATCTTGAATGTATTATTATTAAAAAATTATATTTATCAATAATAATAAAACAAATAGAAAATTATAAAGTAAAATTAAATACCCTTTGTACAGATTTTAAGATATAATAAAACACCATAAAACACATTATTATTTTTATCTTGAATGTATTATTATTAAAAAATTATATTTATCAATAATAAAAGAAATAAATTTCATTTTTATCTTACATCTCTAGATTTATTTTTATTTATTTGCTGTGACTTTTTCACTTATAGAATAAGTGACTTGATTTTTCCACTATCTTTTCAAAGAAAACTCATGCCCAGAGCCTGTAAATTTATGCTTAGAATTTTTCTCCCAAACAACATGTGTGTGTCTTTCAGCGAAAACTTAAAGTTTTTCCCACAAAGTTGATTGTTTTCGAAG